>JAQGBK010000057.1:0-11637 GCA_034698505.1 Stercutus niveus
CGGCCACACTAGCCAACTCAACAACACCGCAAAAACCAAAGCAAACTAAACAACTACCAAATGTCTAAGCTGGAAACCGGTGGGCGAGAAATTACATCCGGCTTGTGGCGTAAAACCCCCGCATCTTTGTACAGGATACGAGCCGTAAGACTTGCCATGCTAACGTGGACAAAAAATTAAAATATTTAATCCAGAATTAGTGCAATGCGCGAGGGTTAATGAAAAAACAAAGATTGCTCCATACATAAAAAAGCACTAAGGATATTAATCCATCCCTATACCAGCTCTAAAATAATAAATTCCAATGTAAAACAGTGCAAAGAAGATCAAATCTAGGCTAGTGCAAAAAGGAAAAATCTATACCTAAAATTGCGCCAAAAGGATTAACTCACACCCAAACAGAACTGCGCTAACAGCTTTAATCCATATCTACAATTGGTAGAAAATAGATCCAAACTTCAAAAAATGCTAGAAGGATTAATCATTATCACTTCAACCATGCCAAAAGGAGAAATTTTAAAGTAAAAATAACCAAACTATACACTAAGGAGACATGTTTTGGCTTAATGCAAATTTTGTTGAATGATGTCAAAAATATAGGAAATAGGATGATTTATAGCAACCTGCTCAAATAGCGTCATCGCGAACTTTTGGTGCGTGATGCAGTGCCGCAGATCGCATGCATCGTCATGGCTACCATTGCACAAGTGGAAGTGAATTCTGCGCAAGATGTTCTCCTAAGACACACACAAAAACAGATTTGATTGGCAAGGCTGAGAACTTTTAAAGTTGTCAGAGATGAATCAGAAGTCAGACGATTGCTGTCCGGTCTATTTATCGATGTTAAGTTTACAATCGGATACCATCGGTCAGTTGTCTGCGGTCAGTTGTCTGCAGTTGTTTATCAGCGGCTGGCTGTCAGCGGCCAGTGGTCTGTGGCCAGTTGTCAGCGGTCAGTTGTCTGTTGATTGATATCGGTGGTAGTTGTCTGTGGTCGGGTGTCTGCGATCAGTTGTCTGTGGCCAGATGCCTAAAGCCAATTGTTTGCGGTCAGTTGTCTATAATCGGTTGTTTGCAGTCGGTTTTGCGGTTGTTTGCCAGTTGTCTGATGTTTGCAGTCAGTTATTTACTAGTCAACTATCATGGCATCAAATAACACATAGAATTTTAGCTAGTATAACTATCGGAGCTATATCAGTTTCACTTACACCATTGACTAATAAATTAACTAATTTGAGTCGAAGCTTCTTATTGGTTGTGCCCAGTACCAAGTAACTCGCTTGAGCTGAAGCTTCTTAATGGCTGTGCCCGGCGCCATTTCTCTCCCTATCCATTTGCTAAGTTTGATTTTGTAATCTATTTGTCTAGTTCAACTGAAGCCCGAAAAGAACAAAGAAAAAAACTCTGACCAGTCACTACTCACAAAGCATTCGGCGGCGTCGTCCATATCTCCGAGCTGGAAGCGCTGCTCGTTGACAAACGTTTCCGCCATAGCCTTGCGGAGAGCGTCCGGCGGTAGGACGTTGTCCGTGTTGAACTGGAACTGAGTGAATATCACCTGAACAGATCCACAATTGATGCTACAAGCTCACGGGCAAGCCTTGTAGCAGTAATTACACCGGTGACGGATTCGAGTAAAGCGGGCAGAATTGATTTCACAACTAATTTTCAATTTTGAAATTTAATTTTTATTATCTTTGTTGCAATATCAAACAGAAAGTTAAATAAGTAAGTAAAATATAACAGTTAATATATTTGGTGCCACTGTACGTATTGATATTTTACCAAAAACATTAACTAGTAGCTGCAGTCTGCACAGCTAGTCAATGTGTATGGCGCTTGTCTGCGTATTGGCACCTTCAAAATCTTTATTACCTATATAGTAAATATATTTTAATCAACACATGATTAATCATCGCAATTATCACCTTCGAATTATTCACATTTTTCATTACCTTCAGCGCACAAAAGATGCAGGAGTTTCCAAGACACGCGTGTTCTGAAAGCTCGCGAAAGTTCCGTCTGAACACATCCAGGTGCCATAATACCTATAAGCAGAGGAAAGAACTCAAATAATTTGCTGCTGATTTATAGTATAGACTAGAAATCAATTTTCATTTCAGCATTGTATCAGCAATGCTTTCCTAGAATAAATTCACTTTAGAAGTTTCCGTGTTTTAACACCAGTTCCACATTTCAAAAACGTTCCTTTCAACGCGTAATCACTAGAGTCAACATTCAATTTGTTATGAACAAGTTAAATTAGATGAAATTGACAACACCTTCGCAATGTATTCCTTTCAAATAGTATAAAGTAAGACTTCTGCTTAGTTAATTCTAAGATCTGATAATTTTTGGATGTCACATAGGCTCACCCATTTAGCGCTTTAAAAACCGACGGCAAATAACGCATTAGAAAGAGTTGCATGATTCTGAAAAGTTGATGCTGATTCAAAGAATTGTAAGAGCTGCACGATTCTCACCAGCAAATGAATTTGTGAAAAAAAATAATAGCCTAAACAAATTATGGAAAATGCAATTCCACATGTATTGAAGTAACCCAATAAACAGATGTTTAATTTAAAATTAACTGAGATGGCCTTTAGCATATATACCCCCGGGGTCCCATTAGTATGAATACGAAGCTTCAGGCTGCTAGGCTTTGCATGTCTCTGAGATCTGGCTGCTTCAGACAGACAGACAGACACAGACAGACAGACAGTCAGACAGACAGACAGACAGACATCTTCCTCTATCTAGGTAAACATTGCACTGACCTGCACAGCACTGTTTAGAAAGCAGTTGTTGTGCCCAGAAGGATTAAACAAGCCCTTGTTGCCTGTGGTCGACTTGCTCATACTCGATCGGTATGGCGCGCTCATTGCTGCGTCTGCCTGGGGGTTAAAGAAACGGTTTCTAGCGTTCACTAAAGTTGTTATCACAATGTTCGACTTCTTCTTCTCCGCACCAGACATTGGTGTCCTGGTCAGCGCGCGTTGTAATCTTATCTCTACAACAGAATTCAGACAAATGACTACAAATTGAAAATAACTGACAACAGACTAACCCTAACCATACGTCCATTGCTCAGTTATATTATAGTGTGGTGTGGCTGGTTGGCTTAATAGATATTGGTGAACGTCTCTGGCTGCAATATGCGGAGCTGATTGCATCTTGCGATCATTGGTTCAAGTCCCATGAGCCGTCCAGTAAATTGTAAATTGCAAAAACAATTTAACACACAGTTGCACTTCTTCCGACCCGAGTAGGACGTTAAACGGAGCTTGGGGAAGCGAGCTTTGTGGCCGTATACCGGTCATTTCGTACAACCCTTTAGCAAGGTGTTTAATCTCGCTTTCTATGTCCCCGATGACTCCATTAGGAGTCGAAACGGACAATAAACCCAAATTTAAATTTAATTTAATTTCTTATCTGATTAAAAACCATAGTGTGTTATGAAGAAAATACTTATAAACAGGGCCGTATCTAGGTGGCAGGTTGGGGGGTTTAAACCCCCCACCGAAATAAGATATTTTGATTTTTTTGCTACATGTAGGTTCGGTTTAACTGGTTAGAACCCTCCCGAACCCCCCCTCTGCAAAAATTTAAGAGGTTATTTGCGAGTTTTTTCCCCGCGACGCGGACTTCCCCCCCCCCCTGCTCAACAGAAATTTCATAGGTGACTTGTGACCAAATTTTTCGAACCCCATCATTTTTTCAAAATGAATTCCTGGATACGATTGCTTATAAATGTTATCATTGGTTTATAATAATTTGTGTCATGTATCATATAAAGTGTATCATGTATTTGGCATTATGTGTCACATACATCGTATAATTTTGTATCGCATTTAAAGGGAATCTGCCAACGCCCTTAAACAAATTGCATTAATTTCATAGCAGTTTCAATCGCTGATTTTATTTATATTGTCCGCCAGGGTGTTAACAGCAAATGCTAAATGATAATGCGAACTGTGTGAAAGCTACAATTTATGAATTTATATCTGTAAACACCTATTTTATATCGTCATTTTAGTACTTACATTAATACAAGTAATAATATTTTAACAATATTTAGTTTTTTATACTATTTTGAACTGTTTTAATTTGTCTCGTTATTGGACTATTAGGCTAGTGTCAATTAGGCTAGTGCAATTAGGCAAATGGCAATGACATTTTATTGCTGATTCATTCATTTCATGTATATTCTATTTCTGCCGGTACATTTCGCCACGACACCTAATAATCCGTGTTTCCTAGGAAGCGTAATCAAATGACATTTACTATTATTAGTCTACTACTATTGTATAACGTATTGGGTATTGTATTTTCAGTTTGCGGTGATGCCCGTACTGCCATCACAGGAGCTGTCAGCAAGCGCGATTGTGTGCTATACGACGCGGCGCAGAGCTCATGCCGCTGCATGAAACATCCGCCAATCCCACTATAGGCTTCCGGTAGCCCTACAATAGGCTTCCGCTAGCCTTAACATAGGCTTCCGCTTGCCCTACCATAGGCCTCCGCTAGTCCTATCATAGGCTTCCGCTAGTCCTACCACAGGAATATACAATAAACTTGTGGCAACATTGTTGTGTAATCAATACATTTAATGTTTCACGTAGACTGTTGGTATCGCCTTCCTGGCTATATTAAATTTTGCTCCTGGGAATCTTGATTGTAAACTACATAATATTTTAGAGATAATATTTTGCATTGTGTCTGTACTGTGAACTGAATAAAATAACTGCATTGTGAGTATTTGCTGTTACATTGTCAATATAATATTTTAGCAAGAAGTACTATGATGCAGCAGCATACAATTATACGTAAATTCCTCTATATAGGCGTTAAAAGTGTATTAATTTCTACATTAGTAAAGCTCAATAGATTTTTTGAAGGCTGACAGTGATTGTTTAAAGTGAATTACAGTAGTCTAGGCAGCATGTAGCAGGAGCGATTATTTATTTATCTACTGTAAATTTATACGTTTTTCATTGTCCCTCAGAACACACCAACAAATTGTAACTATTTGAACCATTTAGGCAACAATTAACAACAATACAACAGAAAATCAAGCGTGCGAAAGAAATAACAGTAGCAAAATGAACCTATAGAGTAGGCCTATTATGAGAACGAATCTGCCGTAGAGTTTACATACAGTCGGAATTAATCAAATTAGTACCAACTAGCAGAATTCAAACCATACGCACCATAAATAACATATCAGATGGTGTTAGCGAATGCCTAAAGTGAATTTCTGCCTCTTGCAATAACTCTAAAGTTGTATCCGACGCTTACGGTAGATATGTTTCTCCTTGTTGTATCCGACGCTTACGGTAGATATGTTTCTCCTTGTACCCGAGTACGCATGTTTTCACTAAAAAAGTATTATGTGTTAATTTTAGCAGAAAATTTAACGCTTTCTGAACATAGCCATGATTTTATTTTATCTACAGGGTGCGGCATTAAAAAAAGAGTGAAACCTTTAAATCTCAGCCGTCACTGTGTCGTTTCACTTGAAATTTTTGCTCTTTGTAGACCAGATATTTTGCAACAAATTTACCAATTTTTGTTGAGAAATGTGAAGGCGTTCAAAAGACATATACTTTCTTGTAAAAAAATGAATTTTCAACTAAATCAGCTTGTACGAGGGCGTTCGATAAGTAAGTTGCAAAACAGAGCCATTTTAGCAATTTTATAAATATAAAAATTCCGAAATGTACGTTTTGTAAAAAAATTTCAACATTCTTGACAAATTTCATAACGATCAAGTCACCAGCGTGACGTCAGGACATTGTTTTAAACAACAGGGT
Organism: Stercutus niveus; assembly: GCA_034698505.1. NCBI lineage: Eukaryota > Metazoa > Annelida > Clitellata > Enchytraeida > Enchytraeidae > Stercutus > Stercutus niveus. Next base: position 5,814 of record JAQGBK010000057.1, read on the forward strand.
AGTGGAAAATGGGCCCGCTTACTATGGTTGTGCGGTAAATGTTTAAAACTGTTTTGTTTTTTTAAAATTTAATTTAAAAAAATTTAATTTAAAATTTTTAGAATTTTTAAAATTTTCAAAATATCAAAATTCCAAGATATAAGTTTTGAAGAATATTCAATTTTGAACACCACTGATCAATTTCATAATGGTGACGTCACTAGCGTGATGTCAGGATTTGTCGAAATCGAATTACCGCACACTAGCGGCTCCTTAGTCAAACACTAGCGGCTTCTTGTGTTACGCGATTAAGGACACACTCGGACTGTTTATCGTTTTGTGGATATGACGCTAGTGATACTTGGTAGTGTTCTGCCGTTAGACATGTCCGTGGCAACTGCCATTTGACAGCTGCCTTCTTGGGGTGGTTGACCGTTGCCTTCCTCAAATGTTTATTTTTCCGAGTTTTCCTTCTCAGCTAGTGATAATATCATCATACAATTATCAAAAGATGTTCAAAATTGAATTCTTCAAAAAATATATCTTGGAATTTTGATATTTAGAAAATTAAGGAAACGCCACTGTTTTAAACATTTACGGCACAACCATCGTAAGCGGGCCTATTTTTCGACTACCCTTTTGTGTAAAAAAATGTCCTGACGTCACGCTAGTTTTGTGATTGTCGTGAAATTTACCACGTATATTGAAAATTAAATTTACTAAAAAACGTGTGTTTCGGATTTTTTATATTTAGAAAATTGCCAAAACAGTGCCGCTTTGCAACTTATCGAACACCCCCCGTACAAGCTGATTTAGTTGAAAATTCTTCTTTTTTTACTAAAAAGCCCATATCTTTTGAACGCCTTCATATTTTTCAACCAAAATTGGTAAGTATGTTACGAATTATCTCCTCTACACAAAAAAGTGAAGTGAATCGAAAGACGGATAGCCAAAATATCAAGTTTTCTTTAGAGGATATTTTTTATTGTCCCACACTGTATAGTTTTTCAGCCATTGCTATCTATGGCTGGAACTCATTTGGCTATGTCACGTAAGATTGACTTGGGCGTTATACTTGTTTGACGTATTGTTCCACTGCAGCATAGCCTGTAATAATTATTCTTACTTTTTCGAACCTATAGTTTAAACTTACAAGACATATACCCGAAGATCCCAGGTGTTACAACAATTCCCTAGCTAATCATTAGACGACTATAAACATGACATATAGGACATTCATGGCCAGATGCCTGCAAATGTGAGAAACTGAGCCACTAATCCAAGCAGTCGCAAGGTACAGCAACACAGCAGAAAGGCAACCGTGTAAAACCTTTACATTACACCCGGTGTCCATATAAACTACCGAGTGGCAGTACTGTTACTGTTGTGACAAAAACAAGTTACGCCCACTTGGCCGCAGTTCGAGGCCCGCTCCTTATAGGAGCTACGCGGTGTCACTGCGGCGATGCGTTTGCACAGTTCGCTAATAAAATTGAGCGCGCTGGAATTTTTAATTTTAAAAACTGTTTATGAACCTCAGCTGACACGCAAGTATATTAACTCTCCTTGTTAACATGTACCGGTGTCATAGACCTCTTAAAATAACGACTGGTTGCAGGCATTCTCGAGTCCGTGAACATGGGTCCATCGCTTGCTGTACTCTAACTTTGTTGAAAGTGATCCATTTGTAACCAAACTTTGTACATGCGTTCCCAGAGACAAAATGTGCATATTTTTGAAAATTTAGTAACTATGTGATTTCTACTTCCGGTTTTATTCAACATCTCATGTAGTGTCCAGTGTTATTACATGTATTTAGGTATCTGACGTACAGCGTTTTTCGGTTTAACGAATGTTCTGAGTTTTACTTATTCACTCCCTGATAAAATAAACTTACTAACGTCATTTTTTGACGCTTTGTAAAAAGTGATATGTCTTGATGTGTATTTATTTATTTGAGTTACTTTGAAACTTCAGAAATAGGGATTTATGTAAATAGTATAACCCATAGAATGTTAAACTGAATGTTGGCTTGTACTTACAATTGAGTTAATATGTCTTATTTGTATTTGTAGATTGCAAATCGAAAGTATTCTAAGAATGCCTAAGCGATGTGCCATTTATGGTTGCCGGGGCAACTATCGAGGAGAACCGTACACTCAGGTTGTCCGTTTCCCAACAGATGAAGAGGAACGGGACAGGTGGATTAAGTCGATGCCTAATGCCGAAGGTAGCCTCATCGGTCGTCGTGAATTGTATGTTTGTGCCTCACATTTCGACTGTGAATGGATTATCAGTAGAGGAGGGAAGCGCCCAGTTGCCCCTCCATCAGTTTTTCCAGGCATTCCGAAGTCATGTTTGAAGCAATCACAACCCAAGAAACGAAAGACTTCACTGACATCCAGCACTGCACGCCGCAAACATGAGAAGGAACGGCAAATGCTGGAAAACAACATAAAAGACTTTGCTTCTTTCACACATCAACTTCCACAACGCTACCCTCATTTCAGTGTCAAGTTCGACGTAGATGAGGTATACATGAGTCTGTTAAATGAGACAGGAAGTCAAGTTATTCAGTTCTTGCGTTTCAGAAAGATAGATTCTCCGTTCGGTTTTCTGTTTCTTGTCAACGTGGAGAAAGATGGGTACGAAGTTCCTAAGGATTACTTCGTGTTAAACAAGAACAGCCGGTTAAACACGTGGTCCCAACTGTCTGACATTTTTACAGTTTTAAATAAACATGTACCGAGTAACTCTGATCATCTTGAGAAGGCACTGCAGGAATTGAACAGCATGGAAGACTTACATAGTTCGTCACATTTCCAGTTCCTGATGGCGCAGTTGGAAATGCTGCTAACTCCTCCGAATAAAGTACGGTATAGTAAGTACAGTCTTATATTTGCTGCCGAACTCATGTGTTTATCGCCCGCTGCATACAGAATGCTGCGAGGATCAAGAACAGTTATACTACCGAAACAGCAGTTGATAAGAGACTTAATGAGTCGCAGTTTCCAAGACAGCAGCTTACAAACAGCTCTGATTGAACTTAAACCAGAGCAGCGGCTTGTGAACATACTGTTTGATGAAGTTAAACTCAAAAGTGTCCTTCGCTTTACAGCTGGCCACGTTGCTGGGCATGCATCAAACCAGCCTGAGAAGTTAGCGACTTCAGCGTTGGCATTCGAGTTGGTGTGCCATTACGGCGGTCCACGATTTATTGTTCGTGTTGTTCCTGTGGCAAACCTTGAAGCTAAACAGCTGAAAGAGTATGTTTTAGAAGTTATTACAACTGTTGAACGAAGTGGTGGAAGACCGGTGTCTATCATTTGCGACAATTGCCCATTAAATCAACGTCTGTACAAGGAACTTGATGGCCCAGGTCTTGTGAGACTACCGAATAATGGATTACAGGTGTATCTTGTGCATGACTATGTTCACATTTTCAAAAATATCCGTAATAACTGGATAACAGAGCCACTTCAGGAGCTGTCCTTTCAGTTGGATGGCTCAGAATGCACAGCCTGCTGGAAAGATATCCGCAATCTGTACGAGATTGACAGTCAGACCCCACTACGAATGACGAAACTAACACATACTGCCGTCTTTCCTAAGGTTCTGCAGAGGCAGAGTGTACCGCTTGTATGCAAGGTGTTTGATGACAAGACAATAGCTGCATTTGAAGGCGTTAAGAACAAGTTGGAATTTCAGTCTGGAACAGTCCAACTCGTCAAGCTCATAACAACTTGGTTCCAAATGATGAATGTCAAAGACCGATATAGTGACATCAAGAACAGGGATGACAGACGTGCCCCGTGGAGGATTGATTGCGAAAATTTCAAGAAGTTGGACTCCATATGCAATGTTGTCAGCACGTGTCGGTGGGACGGTACTGGAAAAAGATGTCGTAAGTTGACAAAGTTCACTGCAGACGCCTTTGTGATGACGACAAAATTCAACATCGCTGCAGCGACAGAGCTTCTCATTGACCACCACTTCCGCTACGTTCTTCCAGCTGTCTTTTCACAGGACCCACTCGAGAAGTTCTTTGGGCAGGCAAGACAGCGTTTCGGTGGAAACTTCTACATAGACATCGGTGATGTTCTTGCAGCAGCCAAAGTGCAACGACTTCACCAACTACTGAAACTCGACATCATTCCCCACGATGACGCACAACGAACATGTATCAACTGTACAGCAGCACCGGATGAACAAGACTTGGAGTTACTACAGGATATAACAACAGATGACACAGACAATCTCATAGCATCTGATGACTCTTTGAAACACAAAGTCATTTTTGTCGCGGGTTTCTTAACACGCAAGTATGATAGACAACCAGCCAGTGATGATGACGACGATGCGGAAGAACATCGTGTGTCCAGTGAGTTCATTCAAAAGTTGGACAGAGGAGGATTATCAATTCCAAAGTTATCAACAGTATACTTTGTTCACAGTGCCGTTCACATCATAAGTAAACTTAGCACTCAGAAGTCCGGGTGCCGTAAATTTATCACAACTTTACTGTCATTTGTTGATTCACCGCTATCCAACAACGTCATGGCCTGTCGTACAACTACAAATGTTCTACTCAAGGCTCACGTTCTTCATCAGAGTGATAGAGAGCAAGAACTTGGCTGTTTGAGACGCAGGGAAAAGTTGCAATGACCTTAATATACACTTAATGCATAGACTTAGATATATGTAATAACACTGGACACTACATGAGATGTTGAATAAACCGGAAGTAGAAATCCCATAGTTACTAAATTTTCAAAAGATGTACGTTTTGTCTCTGGGAACGCATGTACAAAGTTTGGTTACATACTGATCACTTTCAACAACGTTAGAGTACAGAAAGCGATGGACCCAAGTTCACGGACCCGAGAATGCCTGCAGTCAGTCCTAATTTTAAGAGGTCTATGCCCTATACAGATGGTGTCATTCTCATTCGTCGCTGATGTTGCCAGTCGGCTACGAAACGGCCGTTAAATCGATACGATTCGATGCGATCTTCGAGTTATACAATGATAACGTATTTTGCAATGTAACGGGTTTCGTTACATTGGCAAATGCGAAAGTGTCACGTTGGTCCTATAACTAAAATACACCCTATAACCATGTCGCTTGGGTCTAATAACTAAAATACATCCAGTAACTACACGGCGCAATTTCTGCTTTCATCTCATTCCAGTGCTCGCTGCTGACACGGAGAAAAGGCCCCAGTAGCCGACGGGAAAAATTGAACCGCATTATTCAAGCTTAGCAATAAAACTTGATTTACAGGCTTGAACGCTGCGGCTGGGGCTTGTCTCAGTCGTTGGATGATTTCCCTCAAGCCGGCTATATTTATTGGCACGTATGTATAACACAAGCGGCTAGCCGCACCAGCATTGATCTGGATTTAAAAACGCTGAAAATTTGAAATTTTTCGACTTTTCTAAACCTTATCTTAACCCTACCCTAACCCTTACCCTGATCCTAACCCTCATCCTAAACCCTAAACCTATTCCTAACCCTAAACTTAATCATTTTTATTTCGAAAAATAGAAATTTAGAAGTATAGAAAATATATGTTCTATGAACATATAATTATGCTTGACTATAATGTTATCATGTATATATATAATTATATATATATAATTATTATTATTTATATAATTATATAATTATTATAGATATAATTATATCATGGTTCGCCAACGTTATCGGAATTATTATTAATTATAATTAATTATAACGATTGGAAGAATTGATGGAGGCGGAGAAGAGAAATGATTATTTAATGATTATGGGGGACTGGAACGCGGTGGTGGGAGAAAGAAGAGAGAGTGGGGAGGTGGGGGAG
>JAQGBK010000058.1:0-11592 GCA_034698505.1 Stercutus niveus
GTGTAAGTGTAAGAATACGTGTAAGTGTCGGTGAAAGTGGCGGTTTAGGTGTAAGCGTAGGTGTAAGTGTAAATGTAAGTGTATGTGTAAGTGTAAGTGTAAGTGTAGGTGTGTGTGCAATTGTAAGTGTGAGTGTATGTGTAAGTGTAATAGTAAGTTTAAGTCGAAGTAGAAATCCAAGTCGAATTCGAAGTCGAATTTGAAGTCGAAGTCGAAGTCGAATTCTAACTCTAAGTTCAACTCTAATTCTATGTGTAGTGGAAGTGTAAGCGTAAGTGTACGTTTAAGTGTAAGTGTAGGGGTAGCGTTCGTTTCAGTTGTAAATGTAGGTGTAAGTGTAAGGGAATGTCTAAGTTGAAGTCGAAATCGAAGTCGACAGCGAAGTCAAAGTCTTTATCTAAGTCAAAGTCTAATTCTAAAGGTAAGTGTAAGTGGTAGTGTAAGTGTAAGTATAGCTGTATGTGTATGTGTAAGTGTAAGTGTAATTGTTAGTATAATTGTAGGGGTAGGTTGAGGTCAAAGTCGAAGTCGAAGACGAAGTCGAAATCGAAGTCCAAATCGAAATTGGAAACGAAGTCGAAGTCGTATTCTAACTCTAAGTATAATTCTAAGGGTAAGTGTAAGTGTAATTGTAATCAAAATCGAAGTCGACATCGAAGTCGAAATCGAATTTTAACTCTAAGTTTAAGTCTAATTCTAAGTTTAAGTGTAAGTGTAAGTGCAAGTGTAAGTTGATGTCAAAAATGAAATCGAAGTCGAAGTTGAATTCGAAGTCGATGTCGTAGTCGAAGTCTAATTGTAAGGGTAAATGTAAGTGTAAGTGTAAGTTGAAATCAAAGTCAAAGTCGAATTAGAAGTCGATGTCGAAGTCGAAGAGTAATTCTTTGTCTAAGTCCATGTCTCAATCTAAGGCTAAGTGAAAGTGTAAGCGTAAGTGTAAGTGTAGGTGTAAGTGTAAGTTGAAGGTAAAGTCGAAGTCGAAGTCGAAGTTTTGGTCTAAGTCTAAGTCTAATTCTAATTGTAGGTGTGTGTGCAGGTGTAGGTTTTGTTGTAAGTATAAGTGTAAGTGTAAGTGTAATTGCAAGTGCAAGTATAAGTGTGAATGTAATTTTAAGTCAAAGTCGAGGTCGAAGTCGAAATCGATGTCGAAGTCGAAGTCGAATTTCGACTTCCACTTGGACTTCGATTTCAACTTACACATATACTTACATATACAATTACATTACCAATTAAACGTATACTTACAATTACACTTACACCTATACTTACACTTACACCTACACTATTACCTACATTTAGAATTAGACTTGTACTAAAACCAAGACTTAGACTTCGATTTCGACTTTGACTTCGATTTCGACTTCGACTTCGACTTTGACTTCGATTTCGATATCGACTTCGACTTCGAATTCGATTTCGAATTCGACTTGGACTTTGACTTCGACTTCGACTTCAACTTGCACTTACATTTACACTTACACTTACACTTACACTTAACCTTAGAATTAGACTTAGACTTAGAGGTGGACTTAGACTTCGAGTTCGACATCGACTTCTAATTCGACATCGACTTCGACTTCGAATTCGACTTCGAATTCGATTTCGACTTCGACTTGGATTTCACTTCAACCTCGAATTTGCTTAAAACTCTTACACTTACAAATACACTTACATTTACGCTTACACCTACACTTTCACCTAAACCGTCACCTACACCTACACATACACTTATTCTTACCCTACACTTACACCTAGACCATGACTTAGACTTCGGCTTCGAATTCGACTTTGACTTCAACTTACACTTGCACTTACTCTTACACTTGCCCTTAGAATTAGATTTAGACTTAGAGTTAGGATTCGACTTCGACTTCGACTTCGACTTTGACTTCGAATTCGAATTCGACTTCGACTTCGACTTCGAATTCGACTTCGATTTCGACATCGACTACGACTTCGAATTTGACTTCGAATTCGATTTCGACTTCGGTTTCGACATACAGTTACAATTATACTTCCACATACGCTTACACCTACACTTACACTTACAATTACACTTACACTTACACTTATACTTACACTTACCCTTACACCTACACTTACATTTACACTAACACTTACAGCTACTCTTTGAATTAGACTTAGAATTAGACAAAGGCATAGACTTTAACTAATGTGATTGACTTTGATTGAATAATTGACTTTGATTCGACTTCGAATTCAAATTCGACTTCGACATCGATTTCGACTTCGATCTCGACTTCGACTTCAAATAACATTTACACTTACACATACAATTACACATCGATTTTGACATTTTTCAACTTTCACATTCTTTTACACTAACACCTACACTTACACCTATACCGACCCCTACATTTACACTTACACTTACACTTACACTTACACTTATCCTTAGAATGAGACATAGATTAAGACAAAGAATTAGACTTCGACATCGATTTCGACTTCGACTTCGACTTCAACTGCAACTTACACTTACACTTGCACTTACACTTAGAATTATACTTAGACTTTGACTTTGACTTTGACTTCGACTTACACTTGCACGTACCTATACACTTAAACTTACACTAACACTTACGCTCACACTTACATTTACACTTACCCTTAGAATAAGACTAAGACTTTGACGAATACCTGGACATCGACTTCGACTTCGACTTCGAATTCGACATCGACTTCGATTTCGACTTCGACTTTGACTTACACTTACACCTACACTTACAATTACACTTACACTTATACATAAAACTTACAAATATACACACACTTACATGTACTCTTGCAATTAGAGCTAGACTTAAACATAAACTTAGACATAAACTTAGACTTAGACTTAGACTTAGACTTAGACTTAGACTTCGACCTCGACTAAGACTTCGACATCGACTTCAACTTCGACTTCGAATTCGACTTGGACTTCTACTTCGACTTACACTTACTCTTACACTTACATCTAAACTTACATTTAAACAAACACCCACACTAACACAAACCGACACCTAGACCTACAGTTACACTTATTATTACACATACACTTACACCTACAATTAAACTTACACAAACACTTACATTTACCCTTAGAATTTTACTTGGCCTAAGACAAAGAGATAGACATGGACCTCGAGATCGACATTGAATTCGATTTCAACTTGAGTGTAAGTTGAAGTTGAAGTAGAAGTCAAAGTCAAAGTCTAGGTCTAAGTATAAATCTAAGGGTAAGTGTAAGTGTAAGTGTGATTGCAAGTGCAAGGCAAATGTAAGTTTAAGTCCAAGTCGAAGCCTAAGCCTTGCTCTAAGTCTAAGTCTTATTCTAAGGGGACGCTTAAGTGTAGGTGTGAGTGTAGGTGTAGGTGTAAGTGTTATTGTAATTGTAAGTGTAAGTGTAGGTGTCAGTATATTTGTAAGTGTAAGTGTAAGTGTAAATGTAATTTGAAGTCCAAGTCGAGGTCGAAGTCGACATCGAAGTCGAAGTCGAATTCGAAGTCGATGTCGAATTCAAAGTATAAGTCTTTGTCCCATTCTAAGTCTAATTCTAAGGGTAAGTGTAAGAGTTAGTGTAAGTGTAAGTGTAGCTGTAAGTGCAAGTGGAAGTACAAGTGTTAGTGTAGATGTAATTGCAGGTGTACGTGCAGGTTTAAGTGTAAGTGTAAGTATAACTTTAAGTGTAGGTTGAAGTCGAAGTCGAAGTCGAAGACGAAGTCGTAATCGAAGCGATGTCGAAGTCAAAGTCGAAATCGAAGTCATAGTCGAAGTCAAAGTGGAATTCTAACTCAAAGTCTAATAAGTCTAATTCTACGGGTATTGAAAGTGTAAGCGTAAGTGCAAGTGCAAATGTAAGTGTTTGTGTAAGTGTAATAGTTACTGTAAGTCGAAGTAGAAGTCCAAGTCGAAGTCGAAATCGAATTCGAAGTCGATTTCGAAGTCCAAGACTAAGTCTTTGTCTAAGTCTAAGTCTAATTCTAAGGGTAAGTGTAAGTTTAAGTGTAAGTTGAAGCCGAAGTCGAAGTCGAAATAGAAATCGATATCGATGTCGAAGACTAAGTCTTTGTCTAAGTCGATGTCGATATCGAAGTCTAATTCTTTGTCTAAGTCTTTGTCTCATTCTAAGGCTAAGTGTTTGTGCAAGTGTAAGTGTAGGGGTAGGGGTCGGTTTAGGTGTAAGTGTAGGTGTAACTGTAAGTGAATGTGTAAGTTGAAGTTGAAGTCGATGTCGAAATCGATGTGAAGTCGAAGTCGAATTCAAAGTCGATGTCGAAGTCAAAGTCCAAGTTTTTCTCTAAGTATAAGTCTAATTCTAAGATTAAATGTGACTGTTTGTGTAAGCGTAAGTGTAGGTGTAAGTGTAAGTCTAAGATTAAGTGTAGTGTAGGTGACGGTTTAGGTGTAAGTGTAGGTGTAAGTGTAAATGTAAATGTATGTGTAAGTGTAAGAGCAAGTGTAACTCGAAGTAGAAGTCGACGTCGAAATCGCATTGGAAGTCGAATTCGAAGTCGAAGTCTAATTCTTTGTCAAGTCTAACTATCCTTCCAAGGCTAAGTGTAGGTGTAAGTGTAGGTGTAAGTGTATGTGCAGGTGTAGGTGCCGGTTTAGGTGTAAGTGTAGGTGTAAGTGTAAGTGAATGTGTAAGTTGATGTTGAAGTCGAAGTAGAAATTGTAGTCGATGTCGAAGTCGAATTCGAAATCGAAGTCATAGTCGAAGTCGAATTCGAAGTCGAAGTCGAAATCTAACTCTAACTCTAAGTCTAATTCTAAGGGTAAGTGTAAGTCTAAGAGTAACTGTAAGTTGAAGTCAAAGTTGAAGTCGATGTCGAAGTCGAAATCGAAGTCGAAGACGCTGTCGAAGTCGAATTCGAAGTCGATGTTGAAGTAGTCTTGAAGATATCGAAATCTCATTCTTTGTCTAAGTTTTTGTCTCATTCTGAGGCTAAGTGAAAGTGTAAGTGTAAGTGTTAGTGTAAGTTTAAGTGTAAAGGTTAATGTAATTGTAAGTCGAAGTCTGATCGATGTCAAAGTCAAAATCGATGTCGAAATCGAACTGGAAGTCCAAGTCGAATTCCAAATCGATATCGATATGAATAAGTGTAAGTGTAGGTGTAGGTGACGGTTTAGGTGTAAGTGTAGGTGTAAGTGTAAATGTATGTGTATGTGTAAGTGTAAAAGTAAGTGTAACTCGAAGTAGAAGTCAAAGTCGACGTCGAAATCGAATTCGACGTCGATTTCGAAGTCGAATTCGAAGTCCAAGTCGATGTCGAATTCGAAGTCAAAGTGTAAGTCTTGGTCTAAGTCTAAGTCTAATTCTAAGGGTAGGCGTAAGTGTAGGTGTAAGTGTAAGTGTAGGTGTAAGTGCAATTGTAAGTATAAGAGTAAGTGTAAGTGTAAGTGTAATTGTAAGTGTAAGTGTAATTGTAAGTGTAGGTGTAAGCGTAGGTTGAAGTCGGAGAAGAAGTCGAAGACGAAGTCGAAAAAGAAGTCGATGTCGATGTTGAAGTCGAATTCAAAGTCGAATTCGAAATCGAAGTCGAAGTCGAAGTCAAACTCTAAAGCTAAGTTTAAGTCTAATTCTAAGGGTAAGTGAAAGTGCAAGTGTAAGTGTAGGTGTAAGTTTAGGGGTCGGTTTAGGTGTAAGTGCAGGTGTAAGTGTAAGTGCATGTGTAAGATGAAGTTGAAGTCGAAGTCGATGTCGAAATCGAAGTCGAAGTTGAAGTCGAATTCGAAGTCGATGTCGAAGTCGAATTCGAACTCGAATTCAAAGTCGAATTCGAAGTCAAAGTCGAAATCGAGGTTAAATCGAATTCGAACCCGAATTCGAAGTCAAACTCGTAGTCCAAGTCTAAGTCTAAGTCTAATTCTAAGGGTAGGGGTAAGTGTAGGTGTAAGTGTAAGTGTAGGTGTAAGTGTTATTGTAAGTGTAAGTGTAAGTGTTGGTTGAAGTTGAAGTCGAAGTCAAAGTCAAAGTCTAAGTGAAATTCTAATTATAATTGTAAATGTAGGTGTAAGTGTGAGTGTAAGTTCAAGTGCAAGTGTAAGTGTAAGTCGAAGCCAAAGTCTAATTTTAAGTGTAGGTGTAAGTGTAGCTATAAGTGTAGGTTTAGGTGCAAGTGTTATTGTAATTGTAAGTTTGAGTGTAAGTGTCAGTGTATTTGTAAGTTTAAGTGTAAATGTAAATGTAATTTGAAGTCGAGGTCGAAGTCGAAATCGAAGTCGAATTCGAATTCGAAATCGATGTCGAGATCAAAGTCTAAGCCTTTGTCTCATTATAAGTCTTATTCTAATGTAAGTGTAAGTGTTAGTGTAAGCGTAAGTGTAGCTGTAAGTGCAAGTGTAGGTATAAGTGTAAGTGTAAGTGTAATTCTAAGTGTAAGTGTAGGTGTAAGTGCAAGTGTAAGTATAACTGTAAGTGTAGGTTGAAGTCGAAGTCGAAGTCGAAGACGATGTCATGATCGAATCCATGTCGAAGTCAAAGTCGAAATCGAAGTCATAGTCGAAGTCGAAGTCGAATTCTAACTCAAAGTGTATGTCTCATTCTAAGGCTAAGTGTAAGTGTAGGTGTAGTCGAAGTCGAAGTTGAATGCCAAGCCGTATTCGAAGTCGAAGTCGAAGTCGTATTCGAAGTCGAATTCGAAATCGAAGTCGAAGTCTAAGTTTTGCTCTAAGTCTGAGTCTATTTCTAAGTGCCGGGATAAGTGTAGGTGTAAATGTAAATGAAGGTGTAAGTGTAAGTTTAAGCGTAAATGTAATTTGAAGTCGAGGTCGAAATTGAAATCGAAGTCGATGTCGAATTCGAAGTTGATGTCGAAGTCAAAGTCTAAGTTTTTGTCCCATTCTAAGTCTAGTTCTAAGGGTAAGTGTAGATGCTAGTGTTAGTGTAAGTGTAGCTGTAAGTACAAGCGTAAGTATAAGTGTAAGTGTAAGGGTAATTGTAAGTTTAAGTATAATTGTAAGTGTAGGATGAAGTCCAATTCGAAGTCACTGTCGAAGTCGAATTCGAAGTCAAAGTCGAAGTCGAAGTCGAATTCTAACTCTAAGTCTAAGTCTAATTCTAAGTTTAATGAAAGTGTAAGCATAAATGTAAGTGTTATTGTAAGCGTTTTTGTAAGTGTAAGAGTTAGTGTAAGTGGAAGTAGAAGTCCAAGTCGAAGTCGCAATCGAATTCGAAGTCGAAGTAAAAGTCGAAGTCTAAGTCTTTGTCTAAGTCTAAGTCTAATTCTAAGGTTGAGTGTAAGCGTTAGTGTAAGTGTAAGTGTAGGTGTACGTGTAAGTGTAAATATAGTTGTAAGTGTAGGTTGAAGTCGCAGTCGATATCGAAGTCCATGTCGAAATCGAAGACCAATTCTTTGTCTTAGTCTATGTCTCATTCTAAGGGTAAGTGTAAGTGTAAGTGTAAGTATAATTGTAAGTGTAGATCGAAGACGAAGTCAAAATTGAAGTCATAGTTGAAGTCGAATTTGAAGTCGATGTCGAAGTCGAAGTCTTATTCCTTGTCTAAGTCTATGTCTCACTCTAAGGCTAAGTGTAAATGTAAGTGTAAGTGTAAAGGCAGGAGTAGGTTTCGGTTTAGGTTGAAGGGTAGATGTCAGTGTAATCGAATGTGTAATTTGAAGTAGAAGTCAAAGTCGATGTCGAAGTCGAATTCGAAGTCGAATTCGAAGTCGAAGTCGAAGTCAAAGTCGAATTCTAACTCTAAGTCTAAGTCTAATTCTAAGTTTAGTGAAAGTGTAGGCATAAATGTAAGTGTAAATGTAAGCGTTTGTGTAAATGTAAGAGTTACTGTAATTGGAAGTAGAAGTCCAAGTCCAAGTCGAATTCGAATTCTAAGTCGATGTCGCAGTCCAAGTCTAAGTCTTTGTCTAAGTCTAATTCTAAACGTAAGTGTAAGTGTTAGTGTATGTGTAAGTGTAGGTGTAAGTGTAAGTATAACTGTAAGTGTAAGTGTAATTGTAAGGGTAAGTGTAGGTGTAAGTGTAATTGTAGGGATAATTGTAAGTGCTTGTTGAAGTCAAAGTCGAAATCGATGTCGATGTGGAAGTCGAGGTCGAAATCGAAGTCGAATTCGAAGTCGAACTCGAATTATAACACTAAGTCTAACTCTAATTTTAAGGGTAAGTGTAAATGTAAGTGTAAGTGTAAGTTGAAGTCGAAGTCGAAGTCGAAATCGAAATCGATATCGAAGTCGAGTACTAAGTCTTTCTCTAAGTTGGAGTCGAAGTCGAATTCTTTGTCTAAGTGTATCTCTATTTCTAAGGCTAAGTGTAAGTGTAAGTATAAGTCGAAATCGAAGTCGATGTCGAAATCGTAGTCGAAATCAAAGTCGAAGTCGAAATCGAAGTCGAAGTCGAAGTAGAAGTCGAATTCGAAATAGAATTCGAAGTCGAAGTCGAAATCGAAGTTGAAGTCGAAGTAGAAGTCGAAATAAAGTCGAAGTCGAATTCGAAGTCGAAGTCGAAGTTGATGTCCAAGTCTACGTCAATGTCTTAGTCTAATTCTAAATGTAAGTGTAAGTGCAAGTGTAAGTGTGAGCGTAAGTGTTAGTGTAAGTTTATTTGTAAATTAAGGTGGAAGTGTAAGTCGAAGTTGAAGTCGAAGTCACAGTCAAAGTCTAAGTCCAAGTATAATTCTAAGGGTAAGTGTAAAGGTAAGTGTAAGTGTAAGTGTAAGTGCTAGTGTAAGTGTAAGTTGAAGTTGAAATCGAAGTCGAAGTCGAGATCGAAGTCTATATCGATGTCGAAGATTAAGTTTTTATCTAAGTCTAAGTCTAATTTTAAGTTTAACTGTTAGTGTAAGTATAAGTGTAAGTGTAAGTGGAAGTCGAAATCGAAGTCGAAGTCGAAGTGAAATTCAAATTTGAAGTCGAAGTCGAAATCGAAGTCGAAGTATAAATTCGAAGAGGAATTCGAAGTCTGAATCGAAGTCCAAGTCTTGGTCTAAGTATAAGTCTAATTGTTAGGGTAGGTGTAAGTGTAGGTGTAATTGTAAGTGTAGGTGTAAGTGTTATTGCAAGTATAAGTGTAAGTGTAAGTGTGTCGTAAGGTTAAGTGTAATAGTAAGTGTAGTTGTAAGTGTACGTGTAAGTGTAAATGTAATTTTAAGTCGAGGTCGAAGTGTAAGTTTTGGTATAAGTCTAAGTCTAAATCTAAGTGTAGGCGTTAGTGTAGGTGTAGGCGTAAGTGTTATTGTAAGTATAAGTGCAAGTGTAAGTGTAAGTGTGGTTGTACGTGTAAGTGTAAGTGTAAATGTAATTTGAAGTCGAGGTCGAAGTCGAAATGGATGTCGAAGTCGAATTCGAAGTCGATGTCGAAGTAATAGTCTAAGTCTTTGTCCCATTCTAAGTCTAATTCTATGATTAGGTGTAAGTGTTAGTGTAAGTATAAGTGTAAGTGTAAGTGTAAGTGTAGGTGTAAGTGCAAGTGTAAGTATAATTGTAAAAGTCCAAGTCCAAGTTGAATTCAAACTCCAAGCCTAAGTCTAATTCTAAGGTTAAGTTGAACTAAGGGTAAAGGAAAGTGTAAGCGTAAGTGTAAGTGTAAGTGTAAGTGTAGGGGTCGGTTTATTTGTAAGTGTAATTGTACTAGTAAGTGTAAGTCAAATTCAAAATCGAATTCGATGTCGAATTCGAAGTCGAATTCGAAGTCGAAGTCGATGTCGAAGTCCAAGTCGATGTCGAAATTGTATTCGAGGTCGATGTCTAAGTCTAAGTCTAAGTCTAAGTCTAAGTATAAGTGTAAGCGTAATTGTAAGTATAAGTGTAAGTGTAAGTGTATATGTAAGTGTAAGTGTAAGTCGAAGTCGAAGTCGTAGTCAATGTCGTATTTGATGTCGAAGTCGAAGTCGATGTCCAAGTCTACGTCAAAGTATTAGTCAAATTCTAATTGTAAGTGTAAGTGTAAGTGTGAGCGTAAGTGCTATCGTAAGTTTAAGTGTAAATGTAAGTGTAAGTCGAAGTCGAAGTCGAAGTCAAAGTCAAAGTCTAAGTCTACGTAGTATTCTAATTGTAAGTGTAGGTGTAAGTGTAAGTGTAAGTGCCAGTGTAAATGTAAGTTGAAGTTGAAATCGAAATCGATATCGAAGTCGCAGACTAAGACTTTGTCTAAGTCTACGTCTAATTCTAAGTGTAAGTGTAAGTGTAAGTATAAGTGTAAGTGTAAGCTGAAGTCGAAGTCGAATTCGATGTCCAAATCGAAATCGAAGTCGAAGTCGAATTCGAAGCCGAATTCGAAGCCGAATTCGAAGTATTGGTCGAAGTCCAAGTCTAAGTCTAATTGTTAGGGTAGGGGTAACTGGAAGTAGAAGTGAAAGTCGATGTCGAAGTCGAAGTCGAAATCGAAGTCGAAGACGAAGTCGAAGTCGAATTCAAAGTCGAGGCGTAATTCTTTGTCTAAGTCTATGTCTCATTCAAAGGTTAAGTGAAAGTGTAAGTGTAAGTGTAAGTGTAAGTGTAGGGTTAGGGGTTGGTTCAGGTGTAAGTTTAGGTGTAAGTGTAACTGCGTGAGGAAGTCGAATTCGAAGTCGATGACGAAGTCCAAGTTTAAGTCTATATATAAGTCTAAGTCTAAGGGGAAGTGTAAGTGTAAGTGTAACTGTAAGTGCAAGTGTAAGTTTAAGTTGAAGTTGAAGTCGAAGTCAAAATCGAAATCAAAGTCGAAATCGAAGTCGATATGGAAGTCGAAGACTAAGTCTTTGTCTAGGTCTAAGTTTAATTCTAAGGGTAAGTGTAAGTGTAAGTATAAGTGTAAGTGTAATCTGAAGTCGAAGTCGAATTCGATGTCGAAGTCGAAATCGTAGTCGAAGTCGAATTCGAAGTCGAATTCAAAGTATTGGTCGAAGTCCAAGTCTAACTCTAATTGTTAGGGTAGGGGTGGGTGTAGGTGTAAGTGCATGTGTAGGTGTAAGTGTTATTGTAAGTATAAGTTAAAGTGTAGGTGAAATTGTAAGTGTAAATGTAAGTGTAAGTGTAGGTGTAAGTGTAGGTGTAAGTGTACGTGTAAATGTAATTTGAAGTTGAGATCGAAGTCGAATCAAAGTCAATTAGTCAATCAAAGTCAATCAAATTGGTCAAAGTCTATGTCTTTGTCTAATTCTAAGTCTAATTCAAAGGTTAAGTGTAAATGTTAGTGTAAATGTAAGTGTATGCGTAAGCGCAAGTGTAAGTTTAAGTGTAAGTGAAAGTGTAATTGTAAGTGTAAGTGTATGTGTAAGTGTAAGTATAAGTATAATTGTAAGTGTATGTCCAAGTAGAAATCGAAGTCGAAGACGAAGTCGAAGTTGAATTAGAATTCGAGGTCGAAGTGGAAGTCTAATTTTTGTCTAAGTCTATATCTCATTCTAAAGCTAAATGAAAGTATAAGTGTAAGTGTAGGTGTAGGTGGCGGCTTAGGTGTAAGTATAGTTATAAGTGTAAATCTAAGTGTTAGTGTAAGTGTAAAAGTAAGTGTAAGTCGAAGTCGAAATCGAATTAGAAGTCGAATCTGAAGTCGAATTTGAAGTCGAATTTGAAGTCGAATTCGAAGTCGAATTCGAAGTCGAAGTCGATATCGAATTCGAAGTCCAATTCGAAGTCGAAGTCTAAGT
>JAQGBK010000059.1:0-11582 GCA_034698505.1 Stercutus niveus
TCTAGATGGAAATGCATTACCCACAACTGAGCGTGCACTGACTAGCAGTGCATTACCCCTCCCCCCTCTCAACCAGCACTGGTTTGGAGGGGACGATGGAATTGCATCCACACGGAATAACCTCCACACAGTTTTAAGGGGTGATAGTTTGGTACGATTTTAATCGTAGCCAATCACATAGCTTAACCCTTACCATAGCCCTAACCCAACACCCCTCAAAAACGTGTGGAGCGTATTCCGTGTGCACGGGGTGCTATTCCGCGCTCCCATTTGGAGGACATAACCCGTAAGAGGTCGTGAATTGACTAACAGGGCATGACCCCTAACAGGGCAGGACCCTATTATAGAGCACGCACTTAAACCTTGCAATAGTAGGGCAAGACCCTAACAAAGCATTGGACGAGGAAATGGACTGGTCCTCAATCACCTTTATATCGAAGGGCCGAGGCCGAGGCAATACAAATGTTCTTAGACCGAAGGTCAGTAACAACCGAATAGTACTCATCTTTTTATTGTACGTTCTACGACGGATCAGAGCTGTTACCGTATACAACTAGGTTAAAGTTATAGGCTAATTCTTCATCTTTCATTCTTTCTAGTTGCGTATTTCCACATGTGCACGGTGTGTATTTGAAGGAGTGCTTTTAGCAGGGCGTTATAGTCGGTGAAATATTGACGGTGCTCTAACTGGCAGCGCGATGTATACGGCTTCCCTGCATGATCACTTTGCACATTGTGCTACAGAGAAATTCGCGCCAGAAGAAACTCGATTAGTTCTATTTGGGTTTTCAATTATATGGTTCATTCATCTTCTCGATTATCTCCTTAGTGTCTTAACCTTGTTTCGTAATATCTGAAACTTTATTCGCACAAATGCAGACAAATTACCAAACACACAAAAAACAGCATAAATTACAGAACAGTACGAAGTGCATACATTAACAAACAGGTGCACATCACTATCACAATTAATTTAGTAAATTAAGCAAAGAGTAAACATTATAGTTCTGTCCAAGACCGCAAACATCAGGATAATGCTTCATTCTGACAATGATCCCAAATAATGTTGCGGTAGGACGCTGAGAATATTTCCACCGGACTGTTGTATCTAACGGCAAGAGCACCGATCTCAACAGTTGCACACGTTTAATACAATAGGTTTAGCAATAGATTCTTAGATGAAGCAAGATAAATCAAAAATGACATTGTTCGCAAATCCTAATAATGACGGATTGGTAGCAGTCAAGAGAAAAGTTGACATTGTATGATTATTGAGATATCAAAAGTTCTGAAGATTTTGTTGAAGCCCTTGACCATGGATGGTCAAGAGCAATCAATTGAGATTTATTTAAAGAAAAATCAGATGCAATGTTGTGGCGGAATTATCTAAGTTCTTCAGCTTTCTAAATATACCATTAGCTGACGCTGAGCGATAGAATTTTGATTTAGTTTTTTCAAATGAGCACGAAAATTTATATCCAGAACAGATGTTAATGCCTAAGTATTTGGCAGTGTGACCAAATGGCATGAACTCATCTATCATTTTCAGTTGAACACAATCAACATTGCATCGTCTTCCAATCCGAATGGCAATCGATTTTTAACATTAGTGTTTATATCCAACATTTTCAGTTCATCGCTACACAAGTCAAGCATTGTTTGCATGTAGCGCTCAAGCTAATGGATCCTTATCAAGATATGGAGCCATCAGCTAGAGCGCTACGTTGTCTGCCAGTATCTGGCCTGCTGGCCGCGTTTCATCCTTCCCTAGGTGAAGGAATCCATTGACGGCGTACGGCGACACTACGTCGACGGCTAGCCAAAACTTTATCCCAAACTTGTTCGGCGTATGTGGTGATGTACTGCGTCGACTTGCATCTAACTTTGGTTGGAAATAGTTGTTCGTCAACGGCTATATTATCTCGCGGTTTATAATAGCGCTGCCTGTTAGTTATGAAATTGTTTCACACATGTGAAGCGAACTTGTCTGTGTGGAAAAACAGATATAAATTCTGAAAAAAACATTTTTATGCCAAAATCTTCTATCATATGACGCAACATATTGTAGTGTATTTTATCAATCGTCTGCAAGTTTCAATAATAGAAAAAAACACAACGAAACTGCAATACGTTTTTTTTGTATCTTTATTACTTCAAACAACATCATTACGCATTGTACAATTCACAAGTTCAAACAAACGAAGTAACACGGTTAATCTAAAACAGTGCTGTTCAACCTGCGGCCCGCGGGCCGCATGCGACCCGCCAAGGTTTTCCAAGTGGCCCGCCGGTGAGCGCCACACAACTGTGGAAAAAGGGATGAAAACTAAGTATTTGGTCGAAATAGAGAAACACTTCTAAAGCTGCAAATTTGACACAATGACAAGTGAATAAAATTTTCACACTGACGTTTGTTAGTGGAGCAGGGGTAAAGTATTAGTCAGATTTATTGATCTGACACCTGAGATCATAAGTTACTTGAACAGAAAAGAAGCAAGACTATGTTGATCATCTTGAAAATCCGCATTTTATCCCAGGCTGGCTTTCTTGACGAAAAGCACTAGTTTTAAATTTGTGACAATTTGAATTTGAAACCCGAAGGACTCTACCATACATGGCTCTTGTGAAGGAAGTGATTGTGGTTGAGGCTCAATTAGACCTGTTCATGAATCAACTGAGGCAATCAGATTTCACAAGTTTCCCAACTCTTCTAAATGCAGTCGTTTACTTAGATATATCAGATATATCAGATATTGTGCAATGTGGAGAATAAACATGAGAGAGCAGTAAAAAGTTGAAGGTAACTTTTCACAAATTCGTAGACATTCGACCTTGGCTTCGTTTCACAAATTCATTGACCATCCATTTCCAAATGACATCACGGTTGCTGATTTGATAGCATGGTTACATTTGGAGGCAATATACCACATTTCAGGTTAAATTTTTTCAACTACAACATGACTGTGGACTTCAAGAAAAACACATAATAAGTAGCGATAACCGATCGGTGAATGCTGGATGAACTATGTTCCGAGTCCAAAATTTCAAAACACACAACAATGCCGACGAGTCTCAAATAAAGACAGTAAAAAAGTAGCATATCGTATTTAAAGTCAGATGACATACTGACGATGAAGGTATCCTAGACTTTTTAAACACTGGTCTGTAGGCTTCAGTATATGCTACGTTGTCAGTTTATTTGACATAATATAATTTCTAGTATTGGCATAATTTTTTGTGAATGACTATACTTTTTCCATGTTACCGAATAGTAATACCGATATGATTTTGTGCTTTATCGCACTAAAAAAGGCACTAAAACTCGTACTAAAAAATTCACTAAAAATATCGCAATAAAAAATTGAGCGGCCCTCGGCTCCGTAAGAATTTTTATACTGGCCCTCCACCCGAAAAAGGTTGAACAGCACTGTTCTAAAAGATAAAACAATCCCTGTAAAGGTTTGCGCCAAGATCAACCTACATATCAAAGTTATAAGTGCAAAGATACAAATAGCCAAACTGAACAGTTGACTATATCAACGAGCATACAGTATATCTGCCCATTTTTATAACACAAAGTACGTATTTAATTATAATGTAAAAAAACACACAAAAAATATATATTAAACGAGCAGAATAAATGCGGAACGAGCAATATTTAAACTAAATTCAAAACAGAAGCAAATGGCTTCCAAACAAAATTAATAGAAACTTATAAAGTACTTCTTAATTAGCATACACTGTTAGGCCTGCAGTAATTGTGACATTTGGCAGCATTATTCTGTGTTTAAATAATTTACCTCACCTAATATTGCTCGTTGAAGAATAGCAACATCCCTTTTTGACCAAATGGAGAATTAATATAATATTTTGATCCTGCTGATTATTAGTGATTAACTCTGAATAGTCCTTTTAATCATATGAATTCTGAAAATATGATTAAGACGTTATAGCAATTTGCAGAAATCTACTCCTACTCGACCAACCAACTAATTATTAAAATGGGTGTTTTTAGAGAAGTATGCGGGTGAGTCCTATTTTCGTCACTGATTTTATTTATCCAAACAGAGCATTGTGTTGTAAATTTATCGCTTAAATTCATTTATTCAGCCGATAGGTCTTCTATCCTTACTACACAGCGCCTCAACGCCACAACTGCTAAAACATCCTTGCACGCGCTTTTCCACTACACACATCCAGTGGCGCAGACAGTGAGCGGGAGCGGGGAAGGGGGCAGGGAGATTGGGGCTAAAGCCCCCACCCGTGAGGATTTTACCCCCTTCCGAAATATACCAAAAAAAATTCAATAGCAATTAAAAATGTCTTTTTGTGGTAACTCCGGCCCCCCAATGATTAAAATAATTGTTAAAGCTTATAGTGTTACAACAAGAATAGACAAATAATAGTGTACGTGCATCATCGCCCCCCCCCCCCACCACTACATACACAGTTCAGCAGAATTGTCAGGATCCGGCCTTGATAAATTTTATGAGTCAAATTCTTGTCCCCCCGCCTCCCACTCAACAAATGTTTCGGACACGACAGAAAACAAATATTGAGCGAAATATCCCCCCTACTAAAAAAGAATTCCGACCAGATGTGACTAAAAACTGTTTAGCCCAAAATGGATTTCTTCCTTCGTCCCTGCATACAACCCAAACCCGTGCGTTTAATTGTACTCACAATAACCTCATGTTCTTTTATTAGGACCTAATTTATAAACCAAATAGGGCTAAATATCCAATCAAATTTATTTGTCAAATTGTCATAATATTTTAAATTAGCTATTGGACGTACCGAACCAGTTTGAGGAACATATGAGCATCACGGCGTTAGTAACCCACCACGAAATTGACGTTAAATGGATATAGGCCTAATGATTGCCGTCTAGAGGATGAAATGAGGCCGATCTACAATAATTATAGGCCTACTTGTAATAAATAGGCGTATTTGCAAAAAATAGGCTTACTTGCGTATGGTACGTCACCGTATGTGTTTGCTTGCTCAATATTGCACTAGGTCCCAGGAAAAGCCTCACCTAAAGATAGCTCATGATAGTCATTGGATCCCTGGCTGGATCCACGTTAAAGTAGACGAACGAAAACTACAATAATAAATACATAATATAAAAAAATAATCTACAATTAATTTTTGCAACTCGTTAGGCCTAATATTGGCAACTCATTAATAGTTCATACGTTTCTCCCCGACTGTAGCTTGGTTTTGTGCCATCTGGGGACGTCCATTTCGGAATTCAGAATTTATTCGTTAATCAGCTCGACTTTCAAGCATGTAACCAATAGGCCTATGGGCGTATGTTGCCGGCCCACCGCTGGAGGCGCTAGTAGTACTGTTAAAGACCGCTTCTCTAGCTTGTTGCACCTTCTGCACCTTCTATATTCTGTGGTTCGATGGTGCTCTGGTATAATAACTTCTCTTATCATTCGCTGCATGACGCCACTTTCCTTGTTGGCGCTAATCGCGGAATGCACCACTTCGTCTAAAGCCCTCTCCGAACGTTGAAAGACGATTGCCATAATATGAATGTCAAGCCGAATTCAAAGTGGGCTGCCTTTGTTACACAATTTTACAGCGATATAGGCCTACGTGTACTCAGGGTTTCGTGCCATTGGGGCTTTGTAGGCTGAAGCAGGTTGGAATAAAGCGTATGGTATAGCATGTAAAAAAAGTTGTTTTTTGAGGTCTTAGCCTACCCAGCGGGAAACGAGTATATTAACAGATTGTATAGAGCACTATCACTGTTTTTTTGCCCGCGACTCGGACTCCGTCCCCCTTCCCCCGCTCAACAGAAATTTCTGAGGTGACTTGCAACCATTTTTTTAAAAATTTCCCACTACTCGCACTCCCCCCCCCCCGCTCAAATTAAATTTCTGAGGTGACTTGTAAACTTGAGACAATTTATTTTTTCAAGCCTACCCACATTTTTTTCTGCACGACGCCCCTGGATAATACTCGTACAGTATATATCGCAGGAGAAATGAAATAATAATCCCATTTATGCTTGAGCAATGGTATTACAGTCTGTCATCAAAGACAATAATTGGTGCAATATCGTAGGAAAGCGCGAACACTTCAGTTTAAGTCACCTGATCGACACATGCGGCACATTGTCGTGCGATAATATCGTCGTTGTATCTCTTAAAGGGGCTACTCGAAGAACGACGGAAAAGGAATTGACCTGGCTTAGACCAATCACGTCATAGTCGTAGAATATTATATACAGGCCTGTATATATGTTCATAGAACTTAAAGATTTGCAAAAACTTCTAAACGTCTATTTTTCTAAATAGAAGATTAGATTTAGGTTTACAGTGTATTTAAGGTCAGGTTTAGGGTTGGGGTAAGGTTGTTGTGAGTCAAGGCAGAGAACAGCCCTGTGTATGCCAGGCTCAACCTTGGCATATGCCAACCCATCAAATAGACCTGTGAAAAATTATTGATAAAATAAGGTGGAATTTTTATTTTTATATATATTTTTTAGTAAATTTAGATCAGCCCTACGATAACGGTAAGGGTTAATTTTAGGGTCAGGGTAAGGGTTAGGATTGAATAAGTGTTTGGAATTATAAACTGGCTCATCTGGTAAGCATTCCCTAGTATCTTCGTCATGAGGCTTAATAGCTTTAAGAACAGATTAGATAAATTTGATAGGTATTGGACGGAAGGCTAGGTGCGCTAGCACTGGTTGTCTACAAGCCGAAAACGGCTTTCTAAACCAGTGAAGGAAGTTAAGTTAGGAAACATGAATCAAATCGCAGACACTGTAATGCTATAATTGAAATGAAAAGCGGTTGAAGTATAAAATTAGTCCAATTTAAAAAAAATTAATTCTATTGAAGTATATAGCATATTGTATGCTGTAGGATAACATTTTTACTACTTGCAAGTATTATACTATGATAAAAATATATAATTCTAGCATTACATTATAGATATTAATTCTATTCAAGTAAAGCATATTTTATATTAAAAATTAAATCTATTCAGTAGTCTTCAAAATTTATGTAAACAGCCCACTCTAAAATCAATAAAATCATAAATAACAAAAATTAAATGCTATATAAATACCATTAATAATAAGATCGACCAGTTGACAGGCAGATATCCAGGCTAAAAACTAGGCATATTTATGATATTGTATTTATTTAGCATTTTCCAATGTCACTCAGACATAGTGCAGTACAATCCAATGTACAGTATTATAATTACGTGACTATTGACTATATGCATAGTACTGCTTGTAGTGAGCACTATTTCACGTCTCCGGAGTAGTCAGAGTCCAGATATCTTCTGTCAAAAATGCAACGTAAATTACGATGCATAGAATGCGATATTATATACTGGTACAAAATACGGAAGGGCCATGGAACTAACGACATTGCAAGTTACGCTCTATGCACCGTCAGAGACGACGTTTCTCCTGATATGTGAAAAATAGTTCTAAAATAGTTTTAAAAAATCTTGCTCTAGTCCAGTTTACTTTAGTCCAGTCCTTTCCTGAACTACTTTGACCATTATATTATGATGTCTTTATCTAAATTAAATATGACAGTTAAGTGAACTGATCAAATGACGAACACTTATATTCAACAAAATTGGATAGGAATTGAGATGGGTTGTTTTCAACCTTTTTACTTGTCCTTTTTCTTTTTCTATTTACTTTACAATTGAATTGTTCCACAGTGTATTAACTAATTTTATGGAAAACACCTCAGTTGTTATTATCACGTTAAAATTGAATGCCTTAACGGCCAGCGAGAGAAATGGCCAGATGTCGCGTATGTTACGTCTGCTGGTAGCATCCGTCAGCTTCTCCAGCCTTTCCAGTTCCGCCGACAGTTTGCCCTTTCCGGTCTTTGCGTTTAGGCTTTGCGTCCTCGCCACCCATGTACAGCCAGTTCTTTTGTAGAGCTACGTCGCTGCGCAACTTCACCTCTGTGCAGGAACAGCAAGAAACACCCGCTGTACTACATATAGATTGTTATAATAGAGACTACTATAGCGTTTGGATAAAATTAAAAACCTGTACTATATAGCATATGGCATGTAATAAACTTCACTATATAACATTCTGGCATGCTATAAACGTCAATACATGGGGAAACACAATTTATTTGAAACTGCCGCTGAATTGTTGCATGTTATTTTAATTTATTTATTATAAAGCTATAGAAATTGTATTAAATGCAATTATTAAAATGATGGTTAGATAGCAAATACTTATATTATATAATGAAATTCTATATTAGCAGCAACAAATAAAACTCGATTCAATTAAAATAAACAAAATTCCAAGCTCCTATGACATGAAAATTATGATTTTCAAGGCTACTAGTAACTAGTAAGTACTAGTAACTAGTAACTGCTATGTAACTATTTCGTACGGCCATACCTTGACCTGTGGTTACTACTACATAAGCAATATCGACTATTTTAAGTAGCCTACTATAACTATTGCTACATAACAATCGCTTAAAAACTTCTACAACTATGAGTACAAATGTTATTAGGAGTTAACAGTAGTGCTGCGTTTAATAGCTATTTAAATTCCTAGTACTACTGCTACACAAATAAAAACCGTAATTAAAACTTCTAATACTGCTGTCCCACAAATAATAACGGTTATTTCTACTACTATAACAATCAGATTTTAAAGATTATTAGAGATTTTAAAGTGTCATAGTTTGATTATTGTTCTAATTATGCAAGAACCGTTGAGTTTGTTTTTAAATTGTATTGATTGTAATGGCTCACAATTATAGTTGAACTGTGCGAGAGCCCCTTGGGGTCTGTCGTGTATTTTTAAGTCCAAGTTTTAAAGTCAAAATAGTATTCTGTTGTAGAATTAGAGCTACTATTTAAGTGTCCACCTGGGACTAATAGCCTCATTATACACTGCTTTCATTAAGCGGCGCCTGTATAACTACTATATACAAACCACTGTGCCGCAATATTTGCCGCTTACCATATACGCCTGTACAACTATAACAAACACTGTGATGCAATACATGCCGCTTACCATATACACTGCTTTCATTAAGCGGCGCCTGTATAACTACTATATAACAACCACTGTGACGAATACGCCGCTATCATTAAGCGGCGCCTGTATAAATATTATATAACAAACACTGCGACGCAATACTTGCCGCTTACCGTACACGCCACTGTCATTAAGCCGCGCTTGTATAACTACTATATAACAACCACTGCGACGCAATACTTGCCGTATACCGTATACGCTGCTTTCATTAAGCCGCGCCTGTATAACTACTATATAACAACCACTGCGACGCAATATTTGCCGCTTACCGTATACACCGCTTTCATTAAGCGGCGCCTGCATAACAACTATATAACAACCACTGCGACGCAATACTTGCCGCTTACTGTATACACCGATTACATTAAGCGGTGCCTGAATAACTACTACATACAACCACAGCAACGTAATACTTGCCGCTTACCGTAAACGCCACTGTCATTAAGCGGCGACTGTATAACTACTATATAACAACCACTGCCATGCAATACTTGTCGCTTACCGTATACGCCGCGTTCAATAAGCGGCGCCTGTATAACAACTACTATATACACTTGTATATAGCGTGCCAGCTTTGGTGCGCTGCGACGCAATACTTGCCGCTTACCGTATACTTACCGTATACGCTTACCGTATGTATATATAACTATATACAAGCCACTGCGCCGCAATACTTGCCGTTTACCGTATACACCGCTTTCATTAAGCCGCGCCTGTATAACTACTATATAACAACCATTGCGACACAATACTTGCTGCTTACTGTATACACCGCTATCATTAAGCCACGCCTGCACTACGCTTGTCTTGAAATACTCCGAAGCCTCCTCACCAGTTTTCACCAACTGGCAAAACAAAACCAAAAATGCTCAATTTTTGTACAAACTTCACAGCAGGAAACAAAGCTTTTCACCTGAAAAGATTTACGTCTGAGAGATTTTATGAACAATTTTCTTAACGATTTTCCGATAGTCTGAACTAGCGAACTTCCCGGGTATCCGTTTTGATACTCGGGTACCCGCTTTCATTACCCGCGGGTGCCCGAGTTACCTGTGTACCCGCCAGCCACGCAAAAAAACGGCTGGCACGCACCAAAGCTGGCATGCACCAAAGCAGGCACGCAGCAAAGCAGGCACGCACCAAAGCTGGCACGCACCAACGCTGGCATGCACCAAAGCTGGCACGCACCAAAGCTGGCACATACCAAAGCTGGCATGTACCAAAGCTGGCACGCATCAAAGCTGGCTCGTATCAAAGCTGGCACGTACCAAAGCTGGCACGCACCAAAGTTACCCGCAGGTAATGATTTTGGGTAACAAAAAGTCAAAAAAAATAAATGAACCAAAATATTTTTTGGGGGGGAAATTTTTTTTGGAGGAAAATTTTTTTTGGGGATAATTTTTTTTTTTCGGGCTGGGTGCGACCCTACATTTGTTAAAAAAGTTGAATAAATTTGTTAAATGCGCTGGCGGGTACCAGAATTACCAGCGGGTAATACATTTTGGTACCCAATTTTTTTTTTTTCACTATTCGGATCACTACCCAGGTACCATTGCCCTACCCGGGTACTCGGGAAATGCACTAGTCTGAACAAAACAATTTTCATCTGAAACGATTGATTTGACTTAAAACTACAATAGTACAAAGAGTTAATGAAATTCTTTTATAACCGAAATATTTCCATTGTAGCCTACTTGTTCACGCATCGCTAAGGACCTCAGGAAGACGCGATCGCGTAATGGCGCGCATAATCGCGTTTTTTTGAAGATTCCCGCTTAATTTACATAATTTCATTTTCCCGCGTAATTTGCAAAATTCGAGCATAATTCTTCAAAAACATTGTTTTTCGTTAAATATTACCGATTTTCGTACTGAGAACGTATCAAATTACTAAAAACCGTGCCTAAATTGTGTGTAACTTGTGCAAGTTTAAAAAAAAGACAAACTGACTGCCTTTTCATTATTTCGGCAGAGTGAACAATCAAAATGGCCCCTAAAAACTCACCCCACAGTCATTTCGGAGCTCAAACATGCCTTTTATGCTAGCCGCATAATTTGATGTTTCCCACGTAATTTTTGGCATAATTTGCAAAATCTGACGCATAATTTCCAATATTTTGTCGCATAATCCTGAGGTCCTTACGCGGCATCGCACATAGCCAGCCATTCTTCCACTGGAAGGTACCAGCAATATTAAATTGTACAATTTATATAGATTGATACAAACACAACCAAGTCTAAAAAAAGTGTTATGAACTTTAGTCTAATTCAAACATGAGTAAGGACTTGTACTACCATCTCATTTTAATGTACTGTTAACCCTTTAAGCCCTTAGCATCATTTACAGAAAGCTGCCCTGCTGAACTGCTTTATTGTTGATTGCTCACTTCAATATCCAAATGCATTGTTTTAATTGAAAGCTTCCTTTCGAAAACGCATTGTTTTGACCAATAAGCATAAATTTCGGCACTAATTTGTAAAAATCAGAATCTCAGTCCCTATGGGAGCTAGAATTATT
>JAQGBK010000060.1:0-11565 GCA_034698505.1 Stercutus niveus
GCTATTCCCTATTTTCGCAAAGCTTTCTTCAAATATTTGAAAATTGCTTCCCTCAGCAGACATTTAAGCTGTCGAATACTAAATCCCCTCGCCATTGCTGGATTACCAAAGGGCTAATAAAATCCTGCAAAAAAAATCAAAATTACATAAAAATACAAACAAATCCCATCCTTTGTAAATAAAAATCGTTACATTCAGTATCGGCATCAATTGGCATCGCTTCTGAATAAAGCAGAGCGCGACTACTATAAAGATAAATCCCTAACCATAGCTGGTGACCTGCGCCAAACCTGGAACTCAGAACTCATTTTTTGCACAATGTTATAAACACCAGCAGCCCAAATGATGTTTTAGATGAATTTATCAAAGACGGTAAAGTTGTCAGTCAACCAAGAGAAATCATTGAACATTTAAATAATTTTTTCATAAATATAGGGAATAATCTTGCTGCTGTCGTTCCTGCCTCTGCTAAATCATATGCATTATTCCTTAGGAATTCATTTGTTGATTCTTTCTCGCATTATTTGACAACCGCTGATGAAGTCATTAAAATTGTTAATGACTTCAGCAACAAGTAATGTTTTGGCATAGATGCCAGACCCTGTTTGCATTATGAAGAATTGTGTTTCTGAAATAGCTCCTGTGATTTCTTCAATAATTAACCAATCTTTTGCCTCTGACCAATTCCCTGACCAATTTAAAATTGCCAAGGTTTGCCCAGTTTTCAAGGCAGGTTCAAAAAAATAAAAATTAATTAAAAATTAATTAAAGATTCCATTAAATTTAAGATTTAAATGTTCAATTAGCCTTTAATTAAAGGTTAACCACGATAGGCATTGGTTAACCACATTGGCTAGTTGCTATTAGGCCTACCAATGCTAACTTAAAAACGTTATTCGCCTAGAGGGGTCGTTTGCCCGTTTTGCTCCACCCTACCCTATCGGTGCTCAATCAAATACATGCCTTTTAATGCTTGTCGCATAATTCCTTGTTTTCCGCGCATTTTTTGCGTAATTTGCACAATCTGCCGTATAATTTATAATATTTTGCCGCATAATTATGAAGTCCTTAAACATAATATAACGTATCGGGGATAGGATTTAATAGGCCTAATCTAAATGCTAAGGGGTTTAGCAGGGGATTTTTCTCTGGGGGGACACCGACTCATTTTGCTTTTACAAAAGGGCGCCCAGGTGTGGGGCTCAACCACCGCGTGTGGGGCGCACTGGGCGCGGACAAGCGAATTCGGGGAACAGACCCAGGGCGCGGGGGAACGCCCATCCCGTCAACGACGCCTCTGGGGTTGACGCCTGTTATGAAGTTGTAACTTATAACTGTGTCGGGAGCGTAAATGGACTTACAAGCAGTGGTTAAAGTGGTCTGGATTAGGAGGGGGGTCGCAAAATTCGCAAGTCACCTAAAACAACACGAGACGGCCCAGACGGGTCGTATTCTTTGCACCAAGGGGGTCGCTCTCTATATATCAGCAAGCGGGTCGCTTGCTTTAGCAGGGGGTGGCTAACCCTTAAAAATAAGTGAGCACCCGGGTCGCCCGGCCTTCTTTAACCCCTTCTTACATGCCTTACAAGTTACAAGGGGTAGCCCACTATTTGCTACAAAAAGTAACATTCGAATATCCAAACCTATGAAATGACACGTTCGATCCTTTCCCCATCCGATTCCGGCAGTTGGTTGCCGCGCACGTTGGCATTTTAAGGTATTTAAATTGAAATAACAAAGAATTAAACTAATAAAGAAAGGCAAAAACCAAAATAGTTGTAGCCGACATCTTACGGACACTTTCAAGATGGCGGCTAGTTGCTATGCGACGCCTAGCGGAGAGTTATTGTACTACAACGCTATCCTATTGGCCATGCTTTCTCCAGCGTAGATTAATCTCGATGTTCACTACAGGATTGAACTAGAGTCCATTAAATCATGAGTAGCATAAATTAATGTAAATTTCATTTATTCATTTCACAGGCTGGATAGAAGGACCACATTTTCAGGGCTGGTTTGGTATGTCATTTGAATTGATTTTTTCATACTGCTTCAAAATGTGAGGTCATTGAGTGCAGTTAATGCAAATACAAAATGGCCACCGATGCATTTTGTGAGTGCTGTAACTTCTGACCTAATTTGACCTACAACGCTATCCTATTGGCCACGCTTTTTCCAGCGTATGTTAATCTCGATGGAAGGGCGCCTACAATCCTTTATTTAAGATGTCTATGGTAAATACACATCACTCATGAGTCAGAGCAGCTGACAGGTCCTAGAAGCGTGGAAAGCAGAATAGTACCCACACGGATTAAAATCCACACTCGATTTTGCTCAGTTAGCCTAGGGTAACTTAGTAGTAAGTGTTGAGGTTAGAGTCAAGGTTATGTATTATGGTTAGTGTTGGGGTAGAGGTTAAGGTAAGAGTAAAGATTAGGGTCAGGGTTAAGTTTCGTATATTAAGTGTGGATGTTATTTCGTGTGGGTGCTATTCCATTGTCCCGTGGAAGGGAGACTGGTCTGAAAAGGCGTTTGTTATTAATATAACTTATAATTCGAGTTACGAAGGCCGAGTTATGCGAAGTCGCGAGCTGGTTATGGTGAGCGATTACGATTAGTTCGTTGTCGTGAATGTTAACTTGCATCGGTGATAAATACTCATTGATTAGGCCCTACAGGATACCCAACTAACTGGTGGCGGGAGGTGGTAAGACGAACTGTATTACGCATTTGCTTACATGTATTTGGTAAGATAATATTTACCAATGTTTACCGTATAGTGACTTACTATAAACTGGTTTACCTGGTTTACTAAATACCTTTCGCATCGATTTAAACATCGGTTTTTCTGTCTACTGGCAACATCGGAGACGCTCCAATGACCGTTGGACGGTTAAGATCTTAAATCGGGTGTTGTTCCGTATGGGTACCAATAAACCGAGTTTAATAAAGCTTTGCTATCATTACTGTAAGAGAAAACCTTTGTTTAAATTCGGTTTAAAGGCATTGGGACTCATACGGAACAACACCCCTTAAATCTCTTATTTTAGTGGGAATTGAAAAATGGGAATCAAACATGGTTACATGACCATCCGATACCCACTGTAAAAAACTAGGGGTTTTTGGAGAGAGAAAATCTGGACTCCCCTCTCATGTATGGAAATTTGTAAGACATGTCTTGCCTCCACAGAAAATAGTTTTTGTTGTTTTGTGCTGTGCCTAAAGGCAGGTCCTTGGCAACTTTCATTTGGCAGATGCCAACAAAACAAGGGAAGATACGAAGGTTGAGGTGGTTTCCTGTTGCCGTCCTCATAGTACTCAATTTAACCTGCTGAGCTACAGGTAGCTACTGACAAATTAATGATCACACAGCTAATTGAGTGTAACTGGCGACTGTCATGGATTGATCTAGCCGGGATTGGATTCGAACCCGCAACCTCGCAGTTGCGATCCCAGGCCAATGATCTTATCCACTAGATTACCATCTGTTTTGCAGTCTGATACCGGACTCGAGGACGTACTTGACGTACCGGACACCCTAACTTGTGTTAAGAAATTGTAGATACAATCGGCTCCAGGACCTCGAAGCGCTTGAGTACTATTAGCCTACTAGTATTGCACGCAGCATTTCACAATCGAGTGCGCTTCGTGAGATAGGCCAAAATTGCCGAATCCCTCCCTTGGCGACCGTCCAATAGAAAAATACATTTCCAGTTTTGTATCATTGAAGAAAAGACTTACTGTGCTTATAAATACGCCTAATCTGTTATAATTTGTTGGTTTAGCGTAGGCCAGCGCTTAGGACAGTGCTTAAGGTGTTCTGGACAGTGTGAGAATATCCCTTGGAACACTAAATAGATTGTTCATATGGGCAGATCTCTCGAGTGGTGAATCTGGTGATTAAAGATACTAGCAGAAAGGTTGTGCTGATTGTGCGCTGGTGTTTTGTATGCTTGATGTGTAGGCTAAACCATAACGGGTAAGTCGGGTATGCCTACCTATGGAAACTTTATTTTACTTCCAACGCAAAGCACGAGCTCGTATTTAGCCTAGACTGCGCCATTCAATACCGGTTTCTGCTTAGTCCAGAATTGTACTACCAGAATCGTAGGAGAATCATCTGAATCAATTGTTAGTCCAGAATCATACTTGTTCTGAAGTGTGCGAGTAGCTTCCCTGCAGACCTTGGTTGTAAAATATACTTGCTATGTAGATTCTCTATATTACTGCAATGCTTAAAATTTTGTAAGCAATTTCGCCCCGAAGCAAAACAGACGGTGAAGTGGGTGTAAAACACGTTATTATTATGATACTTATTATTATTTTGTGTGTATCCGTTGCAGTGAGTATCAGGCACTTGAACGCAAGGCGCACCAGGTCAAGGTGCACCAGCACCAGTGGGAGGTGTTCTTGTAGTTTATGAAGAAGAGAACGTTGAAAGAATTGAGATAAGGCTCAGTGAAACTGCTAGATGATAGAATAATCTCTATGTCTCCTCTATTAAACTAAGAATGCAAACCATGCTGAGAATATTGCGCATTGCATTGGATATGTTATCATTGTTTTTAGGTGAGTTTGTAAAAAAATATGCTTACGGTATTTCTTGATCGTAAACTACAGTACACTGTGAGCCAAAAAAGTATCCCACTCTGTCATTGGTTATAACTTAAGTACCCATACTTCTATTTAATAAGTTTGGGCAGAAATATTCCATAGACATTAAATCATCAAATCCTCTTTTAACCCTTTTTTAATTTCCCACCTCCCCTAGTTTGTGTTCCTGCACAACCTTTGGAAACAAACACTAAAATTTAGTTTATTTGTTTATGATACAGAAAATAGTTTTGCTAATAAAGCACGTGTAAAGCCATTTTCTCCACATTTAAGTTGCGAGTTTTTTCTCCAGTAGTGTAGTCTACAATAAGTGCTCAAAATGTCTAACTCGGGTTGACAACGTCGATGAATTCGGTTATTACACAAACAGTAACGGAATTATATGAATTTTAGTGAGCATAAACTACATCCAATTTCCACTATTTACTTCGTTTCATAAAAATTGCTTAAAATATGCCAAAGACATTGATATTTTGCAAGATGTGGTAAGCGATGCTAGGTGGCCAATATAATAACGCATAACACGAATACTCAGCAGCGTCCGATAAGTACTAGCATGAGGTCAGTATTTTTTTTGTCGAATACCACGCACGCTTTTTCTTGCAGGTTGCAATTAAGGACACCCTCGCAATGAGTGTGATATGTTTTCATATAATTTATGCTCACCAAAATTTACTAATTCTGTTATTGTTTCTGTTACTGCAAAAGCTATTCCAAAGATAAATGGGGTGCCGAATTCATTGAGACACGGCGTATAATGTATTCAGAACAAATGGCCTATACGCATTGCATGATTGTTGTGTGATTGTGCTTGTATGGCTGGTAAGTCGTTGGCCTAGCAAAAGGAAAGTTTCGAGTTCAAGTTCGAATGCATAATCTAGAGGCATATGTATATAATTTAATGCAAATTTTTGCTGTTCTGTTTCAGTCTTTTTGCCATGGATACTACTTCAAACAACCAAACCCTATCAACGAGGCTTCTTTTGTAATGATAATACCATTAAATATCCGTACAAGAACGGCACAGTTCCATCTGACGCACTTACTGCTGTCAGCATTATACTCGCCTTCGTCACAGTAAGCCAAACGTTTCACTGTCTACTGTTTATTTTAAAATATTTATTGAATTGTGTGAAATCATAGCCTTTCATCAACAGACTCTCCAATGGAACTCCTGAGATATGGCTGGAGGTGTCGATCTATTGGATGTCAGTTTCACTCTGGCTGCTCTTCTTGGTCTCTTTGTCTCTTCTGTATCTCAGTCGATAGGTCAAGATACTTATGAGACAATCTTTCTCTCTCTGTTTGTTTGTTTGTATGTCTGTCTTGGTTGGTCTGTTTATCTGTTTGTTTGGCTGTCTACGTTTTATCTGTACTTCATGATTTACAGTTTGCACTATCATGCTATAACAAATTTGCCGTATAAAGCGCGTTCAGCACGTTTGTGTTACAACACGCCATATAGAGCAATCGAGAAATAAATGGAGCCAGAAGTGACTGCTCATTTTCTGCCAAATGTTGAGACTTTAACTCACAAGCAACTTACATACACTATAAAGCAGAACTTCTTTAAACCATTCGGACGCTATGCTTGTAGGATTTGTAAGGTACACTTGTACTTTTTTGTATCTTTCGGGCACGAACCTGCAGTATCTGATTGATTCGCTGTGCTTGCATCTGCAGTTGGCACTTAATGAATGGCCTACGGGACATCACATGAAAATTATTTTGTGTGAACTAATTTGGAGATACCAATTGTCACTGGTAATTTTTTAAATAGTATTTGTGTCAATTCTAATTAAATATTAGTTACTAGTACTTATTCACCGCTGAAGCACAGTGGCCGAGTGGATAAGGTCATTGGCCCGGGATCTCAACCGCGAGGTTGTGGGTTCAAGTCCTGGCTAGATCAGTCCATGACAGTTGTCCGTTACAATCAATAGCTGTGTGATCATTAATTTGTCGGTAGCTACCTGTAGCTCAGGTAGTTAAAACCTGAGTACTTTGAGGCAGGCAAGGGAAACAACTTCAAACTATGTCTTCCCAAGAAATGTTGGCAACTGCCTAATGGCAGATCCTTGGAAGTTACTAAGCACCTACCGTTAGGTAGAACACTAGCCGAAAGAAACCAGCAGTGAAGAGTAGTATATTATCATGAGATGTATGTTGCACTGACATTCAGTTCCTGATCATAGAGGGCCTGCACTTCTATGTACAACTCAAGTCCAATGACCCGCCGCCTGCGTTCCAGCTCGGGCGTTGCTACATACCGCGCCTTGTCGTCGCGGTCTACGTTGCGTTCGGTATCTTCCTCTTTGGTCTCGCGGTGCAGCAGACTATCACAAACATTGGCAAGTACTCTATCGGGCGACTCAGACCGAACTTTATCGACGTCTGCAGACCGGACTTTGCAAGGATCAACTGCTCGGTGCCACAGGGAGGCATCCCGGCGCAGAATTTGTACGAGTACGTCATGATCAGTGACGATTTGTGTCTGACCACAAACAGGGGCAGACTGAAGGAAGCTCGGTTAGTGCACCCCGTAGTTCGTTTTAACAAGTTTTACAACTTGACGCAATGTCGCCTTTCTTTAGGAATTAGAGTATAATTTATTCAATGGAGGATTAGATTTAGTAGCAATACAATTGTAGTAGCAATACAATTGCAGTGCATGCTGCACACAATTATCAATCCATTTATCAATCTTTTTGCCATTTCACTTAGTTGTGTAGAAAATTTTGGGTGAAGCTAATGCTTTGGATGCATTTTTTCCAACGCAACATAATTTTCCGCGGTGCGGTGGCCTCGTGGATGGAGTGCTGGGTTTTTAACAGTTACAATCAGGGGTTCGAATCCCAGCTTCACAAACCAATATTGTCTCTGCATTACTCACAACTGGCTGGGATCATTACTTAGTCATTAGCTATGCAAAATATACTAAATAATTACACATTTAATAATTGTTGATGAATGCCCATGCCGCTCAACCTTCAGTTGATCAGGTCATGCGATCTAACATTTGAGCTTGATCCAGCTGTTCCCCACAGTGGAGACTGTAGTAGAGTAAGATTCTGGCTATCAGGTCTGGTTTAGCTCTCTTTATTGCTTGATTATTGAAACTTCTTCCTTAGCGGAACGTTCATATTCTACATTGCCCAACTGTAACATCTGCAGTTCAAATCAAGTAAGGATTTTCAAGAGAATGCCATTGAGGGTACTGGTTTCTTAATTCGTAACGTTGTTAGTAGTGCCATATTAATGCCAATATCCTGGTTCTACCACGTTATACGGCACGATAGCTCAGCTGATTTCGCATTCGCTCTTGGTTTGAATGGCCCAGGTTCGAATCCCACCAGACTGACATTTGAGTAGTTGTCATGGCAGATAATTTATGTACACACGCCTCGGTCGACTCAGCCGATGGATATAAATGAGTAGTGCTCCTTTCGGCTGCGAAAGGTAACCACACGTGCTGCATATCGCTGGCCCCATTATCAGTACAAAGGCATATTACCATGCTGTGTGGACTCTAAAGGTTTGTAAATGGAGATGAGCACCAGCGCTATGCTCCTTAGATGAGTAGATTCTTTTTCTCTATGTCAGTCGACATGTATTGACAAACCTGATGTTTTCTTGTGTAGGTTTACCCGGCACTACTGTACTATAGTTTTTCTTTGTGGTCATTCTGTTAATTCTACTTCGCCATTGAATTTGCATTCTCTGGTAAGCTGACTTGTTCCTGAAATGCATTACTTAGTCATGTCTATTTCTTCCAGTATATTTTGCTGTACTTTATGATTGTTTGAAGATATGCATAATTGTGTTTCATACGGATTTATAATGTTTATTTCAATTATCCAGATTATCCTTTCCATCTGGTCATTCATCATTTGCAACGTACGTCGCAGTGTTCCTTTCGGTAAGTTTCCATGGTGTAAATTCTTTGTCGCTATGTCAGTAGACATGTATTGACCAACCTGATGTTTTCTTGTGTAGGTTTTCTTCTGTCGGATATTCCAATATATAGCTAAGTAGGTCAGAAATTTGCGGCTGAAAATTGTGAAATTCTGTGCCAAGAAATTGAAATTCTGCAAAATCATGCGCGGATTCTGTAGAGAATATTACGCATGGATTGCGGGAAAATTTTATGGAGCAATTTATGTGCAGATTATATGGCAAAATCGGCAAAATAATTTAGAAACGGCAACATAAACAATGGAAGGACTAGTTATAAACCAAAATTATCCCCCAAAAACAATGTAAGGTCAAATTTTCTCCAATGATGACTTGGCTGGCATATGAAAATGTTTTTTTAATTTACACTTTTTCGATCAATTGTGTGATTTCTGCACTAAATCTGAAATTCTGCACTAAATCAAAATTTCCGCGCTAGATCAGAAATTCCGCGGGCATTCAGCAATCGCGAATTATGACCTCCTTAATTATAGCTTCCGAATCTTGGAAAAGTTAATAAAGGCTATTTATATTTATTTGATATACCGTTGCATATATATATATGCGTAAATACAAATTTTAAATCGTTCCAAGTAGTTTCTACTGTCCATTGGACTCAATTGAGGCTGGTAATATTAAGTATCATCACAATCGTGCATGTCATTTGATTGTAGATTGTTGTCTAGCTGCCACTGATAGCTCATTTGGCTATATATTTATTCAGCTTGGTTAGATCTATGCATTCACAACTCATCATTTGATTCAGAGTGTTATAACCTTTAGCTAAAAGACTTCAATATGCATAATTCTAGGTCAATCATGGATACATATCTGTAGGGTTTGATGAATCTTTTATTTTGATTACTCTATTACGATTATTCTCTTATTCTCTTAAATGTAGTTAGCAGCTTTTCATATCTTTCTTAGTATTTCATAAAGTAAACAATCTTTCTTTCAATTTAAAAAAGATGGTAATTTTGTAAGTATCATGTAGTAAGCGTTTTACTTTTGCTAAGAAATTGGTGTATGTGTGGCACTTAATGAATTAGACCCAGTGTTACAGTGTATGTGTGTTCAGTAGTTACACCCAGTTGGGTATAATGTTTTCTAGTTATACCTACAAATGCGTTTGACGTGGAAAGGCAGTCGACTGCTGCGTCACTTCCTACAAGCTGTCCTGATCTACCTGGCATTCTTTGTCTGTCTATCACGCATCAGTGACAACAAGCATCACTGGAGCGACGTTCTCTTTGGAGCGATCATTGGAGTCTTCGTCGCTTCTCTCGCAGTAAGACACACTTTCTGCTCCTCAGTGACTTGTTAGTTGAAACCTGACCTGACCTGTATTGGTACCGAGTAATAGATACGGTATGTCTGCGAGGCAGCGATGTCTTGCAGGGGGCGATGATTCTCTCATAAACTCTCTTGAGTTCCTCTCTGAAGCTCTGTGATTAGCTCAGAGGCTATCTCGGGGGCCGCTTTGACAAGATGGCTAACGCTAATTCAAGGAAAGGCTTCTCTTGTCAGAACATTTCTGCTCAGAGGTAGCTATTAGCAGTCTTACTGTAAACAGCACAACAGGAGTTATTTGAACCTTCAATGATTTTAGGCTCGGAAATTGGCCAGATTTTCCAAAATTCTAATTTTTGTGTTGTTTGTTAATTTCTCTGGACAATTTAACCATTATTGATGCCCTCGTTTAATTTTGGTGTTGTCTAAAACCTTTGCAATACCTGTTTTTCGTTAATGTTTCTTGGAACATTTCTACAGCATTGACATTGTTGGACCGGTTTATTGGGACCGGTCTATTGGAGCCAGTTTATTGTCATTGGCCTTTCGGGAACCAGCGTATCGACCGTGTTAGGGCTAGGTTAGGGACATGGATCTTATTAATTTTTAGCTGGGAGATCGACTGAACAATTCTGTTGA
The DNA here is from genome assembly GCA_034698505.1 of Stercutus niveus. Taxonomy (NCBI): domain Eukaryota; kingdom Metazoa; phylum Annelida; class Clitellata; order Enchytraeida; family Enchytraeidae; genus Stercutus; species Stercutus niveus. The sequence goes on from JAQGBK010000060.1 coordinate 10,498, forward strand.
CAAAGGGGGGTCATAAATAGTATGGTAATTTGCAGCATGCAAAATAAGCCTTAAAATATTCCGTTAAACTGAGGGTAGCAATTAAATTATCTTGACATAACTTAATCCTATTTGATTTAGCGAATTTTCATTTAGTTTGTTTACTGAGCCGGACAATGAATACCCTTTGGGAGACGAAGACAAATGGTACACATATTTGCGTTCCCATTTGACAACGATTTCGAACCATGGATTTAAATATGCATCTTCGCCAAAAAAGGATTAATTTATTTGCAAATTAATTTTGTTATATTTTATTTTATTATAAGTTAATTTTATTCGCATAAATTAGCTTTCAATCGACTAGTTCAAGATGACCGCAAAGGAACATTTGCTTTATGGGCTCACGCGTATTTTTCCAATTGCTGCAGCCAAATTCTGAATCTATACATGATCAATACATGAAGCAAGGATAAGACGGCGGTGACAACAGAGCCATGAATATCTTAGTGTTAAAATCAATTAGAACCTACAAGTTTAGTGAACAAGTAAAAAGTTTGCAATGACTCGATTCCACCGAAGCAAGATAAATCTGAAACACTAATGCTGCTCTCATGTTCCTGAATCAATCACTACTTAACAAACTTTGAACTATCGCCGCATATAGGTATTTGCACCAGTTGAACATCCGTTTCGTTTATGACTGACAACATTGGGGACGCAAGACCTGCTAATAAGCATTACAGTATTCAGTGGAACAGGGCACAGCTCACATCATGGATGTCACAAAACAGCCAATTCTTATCGAATACCGTTTTTGAAAAATGTTTGATTTTTTTTAAGTGCTTCAAAAAATAGCATGACAGATCTGTACAGAATTGGAAAATATCAGCCTCTTTAAGCTCGTCATTTAAGAATGTTACCAAACTAGAACATGATTTATTGTTTTGTCGAAAACTTACTTAGATGTGCAGTCAAGATTTTGACTTTGTCCTGAAGGGGATAAGCACTTTGTAAACCTTCAAAGAAGCCACTGAACTAATTTTGCTCTCCCATCGGCATTTACAGGTGGTCGCCTAGCAGTCAACA
>JAQGBK010000061.1:0-11553 GCA_034698505.1 Stercutus niveus
ACCACTTGAATATTTTGTCAATGTCTTGTCTTAAAATTTCAACTTCCCTTTCGTTTCCAACCCCTCTTCCAACTTTTTTGTCATCCGAAAATTTCCCTAGTTTTGAAACCACATCCATATCCAGATTTTTTTTTTTTTTAAATTAAATTAGTTTTATTACACGCCTGGTTTTCCCAGGAAACGCGGCTTCAGAAGCGTGGATCTTTATGACAACAGCAGGCACTGGCTCTGACCTACTTATTTGGCAGCCCAGGCACTGGCCAACACACCGCATAGGCGATGCTAACTAACCTTCGTGTGATATGTAATATATACGGGATATGTATGTAAGGATGGTGGAGGAGGGTTATGACGTGCGGACAGGCTTTCACGCCATCTGATTAAACTTGTAACCTAAGCCTGTTGCACTCGGTCACTGCACACTGGACACCGGCCTCCGTTTTTAGAGTTTTTAACCTGCTGAGCTACAGGCCGCAGTCGCAAAGTCTGCTACTCATTTGTCGGCGGCTGAGTCGACCGGGGCGTGTGTACGTAAATTGTTTGCCCTGACAACTACTGAAAAGCGGTGTGTTTCGAACTCGGGTCGCTAAAACCAAGAGCGACGCCTTAACCAACTGAGCTATCTAGCCATACCATGGCGTCTCTGTATGTGATAAAACAACGAAATAAGCTTAAATTAACTCCATTTCATGCTGATGTACACACATGGACACAGATTTACAAAGTTTTCAGAAATTTGAACAATTTAGGCGTAAAATTTCGGTTTCATCAATTTCCCGGCTAGTTGGTCAAATTTGTAGACTGGATAATCTTTTGATTGAATTGGAATTGCATTCGCTCTTTGACAACCGAATTAGACACATTGACCACTTTCGCAAACTGTGCTCCATTTATTACAAATTTGGTCACTTTGGGGTTCGTTCCCCAATTTGGTCACTTTGGGGCTCGTCCATTTACGCGTCCATTATTTGAGTTAATTTTAATCAAACAATCAAAAAGTTCATTTAGGTTTTCAAATTGTTCCAAATAGCGAAAATTTAAGTCAATCGGTGTTAATGCTTGATGTAGATTTCTTTATCTGCATCAAGTTTGGTCTAGAGAGTTGCTTTCCGTTATTTTCTCTCATCCGCTGTCGCCATTGTAAAACTGGATGAGCGTTTGGTAAAATTTGTGTCTTTTGGCGTGAACGCGAACTGCTAAACAGCGGTTGCTCCCTGTTGAAGGACTTATAACGATTTGTACAACGTACTTGTCAATTTTGGCAAGCTTCTTTCGTTTTGAGCTTGATGTTGTAAATTTGTGTGCATTTGTTCATATTTAGTCAACTAGGTTCAATTTCGTCCAGTTAGGACAATTTGGATCAATTTCCGTTAAATTGCTTTTAATATAGTCACATTATTCAAATTTCTCAACAATTTTTGGAGTCTGTGTCCACTTATGCAAATCTGAATCAAGTCAAGTCAATTTAAGCTTGTTTCGTTGTTTTCTCACATGCATACACGCCATAGTAAAATTTCGTCAATCCGTTAAATTTGGTATTCAAGCGCAGTGTGTTTCGACGCAATCCTAATATCGTTAAGTGCAAGTCCACTTCGTTCCCGAAAGTCCAACAAGAATTAGATTTTAACATACTTCGTAACCTAGATTAGAGGCTGTCCAAATTCAGAAAATTTTAGTCCATCTATGTCAATCTTTGTTCCTCTAAATAATTTTAAGTAATAAAGCGTTTCTTTCGGTCATTTTCTCTCATCCACGGACGCCATTGAAACATGGATGAGCGTTTGGTAAAATTAGTGTTTTGGGCGTGAGCTTGAACTGCTAAACCGCGGTTTTTCGCTGCTGAAACACTTATAATGCTTGTGTGACGTACTTGTCAATTTTGACTAACGTTAGGTCGTTTTGAGCGTAATGTTGTGAATTTGTCTTAATTTGTTCAAACTTAGTACAATTTCGGTTAGTACACTTTGTACAATTTAGGTCTAATTTCGTCACTTAGGACAATCTGAATCAATTTTTGTTGAATCGATTTTAATTTAGTCAAATTCATGACTTTTTGGTGAATTCTTGTAAACTTTGTAAATCTGTGTCAATTTTTGTACATTTATATGAATTGGAGTTAATTTAAACTTTTTTCGTTGTTTTCTCACATACAGAGACGCCATGGTAAATTTTCGTTATTATGTTCAACTTGATATTCAAGAGTTTCGACGCAATCTTAGTATGGTTGAGCACAACTCAACTTCGCTACAAAAATTCGAACAAGTCTTTGATTTGAACGTAATTCGTAGCCTACATTCGGGGCGTCCAATTCCTGTTGAAATAGCCTTGATTCAACTCAAACTCTTTCTGTAACAGTCGGTGTCAGCGGCTATACAAGCCAGATTGTGCGCGTTCCACTCAAGGAACTACGATCATAATCAATGATTTCTCTCCTGGTGTGACTAAGGCGATTTCCACCTCCCGCTGTTGTCGGCCAGAGGTATTTTGTAGATTCTGAAAAACGAGTTTAGCGATTGCTGGAATTGTATTTTCGATTGTCGGCGGGCGTTAGTGTCAAGATGGGTGTATAGATGTTTGATGACCTTTAGTGTGTGTACGACGTAAATTACAATTTGAGCAATCTTTAGACAATTTAATTAAAATTTGTGAATTTGTGAGAATTTGTTCAAATTTAGTCAACTTGGTAAAATTGCGTCCCTTTAGGGCAATCTGGATTAATTTTGATAAATTTACTTAATTTGCTAATATTGTTTTTAATTCAGGAAACATTGGTAAATCTGTGTCATTTTGTATTGAAGCGCAGTGCGTTTCCGTCACAGTCTTAATATATATGTTGCGCACAGGCCAACTTAGTCTACAAATGGTAACCAAGCTTTTTTTGACTGACTTTGAAAGTGATTTGTAATCTCATTTCGCGTCAAGTAAATGATATTGAGTTAGGCGTAGAATCACTGCTTCAACAATTTCCCGACCTACATCAATTTTCCTAAACAGCGGTTAATCGCTGTTTAAGGACTAAGAATATGTTTAGGGACATATTTTTTATCATGCTTCCACGAAGTACTGTCAATTTTAGCAAGCTTTGGTTCTTTTGTGCGAAATGTTTTGCATTTGTGTTCATTTGTTCAAATTTAGTCCAATAGGTTTAAATTTGTCCTCTTTGGACAATATGGATCAATTACCATTAACGTTATTTAATTTAGTCAAATTTTTCACAATTCTGAAAACTGTGAATTTGTGTCAATTTATGTAAAGCTGTATAAAATGAGGTTAATTTAACGTCCTCTCGTTGTTTTTTCACATACAGAGGCGCCATAGTAAAATTTGTCCATCTGTTGAACACAGAACACATCAGTTTGCCTGTCAAATCTGTTTACCCCACAAAAACTTGCCAACTTGTCAATCTGTTTGAATCTCAATGATTGATTGATTGGCATTCAAGCGCGGCTAGTTGTTCGACGTAATCTTTATATGGTGGCGTGCAAGTCAACATCGTTCCCGAATGGAGAAAAAACATAGGATTTGAAAGTAGTTTGTAGCCTCGATTCTCGGCGTCCCACTCCTGCTATTTGATAAATAGCCTAGATTCACCTCCAACTTTTACTGTAACAGCCGGTGTCAGTGACTGTAATAGCCAGGGTTGTACGCAAATCCAGGCAAGGAACTACGATCGTAAACATTAATTTCTCTGACGGTGAGTATAAGACGATTTTCACGCCCCGCGCTGTCGACCGGAGGTATTTTGTCGATTCCGAAAACGGGTTTTGCGATTACAGAAATTGTATTTTCGATTGTTGGCGGGCGTTAGTATCAGCTGTTTGGTTAGCTTAAGGTTATGCACGACATATCTGATAATTTTAGCAAACTGAAGTAAATTTGTGTTAAAATTTTGTGAACTTTGGTCAATTTATACAAATTTGGTCAAATTGGTCCATTTAGATAAATTTCATTAAATTGACTTTAATTTGGTCAAATTGTTCTAAATTCATGAAACATTGGTGAATCTATGGCAGTACATATTCAACTTTTCAAAATACTTTGCAAAAGTATTTTGAAAATTCAAAATAGAAATAGTTTCAAAAAGTATCTTGAAAATACAAAACAGAAATAGTGTTTATATTTTCAAAATAGGAAAATTGTACATTTGCATCAAATGAAGTCCATTTAAGTTTACACTCGGTGTTTTTTTAATTATAGAGACGCTCAAGTAGTCTTGCGAATCTGGTCAACTTGGTATTCAAGCGATGTGTGTTCCTCCACAGTCATAATATGTGAGCGCGCAAGTCAACTTCGTTTGCAAAAGGCGAACAAGCATTGGATTTGGACGTTGTTTGTAGCCTAGCTAGATTTTTAAATTCTTGTTTAATCAGGCTAGTTCCACATCTAATTTTTCTGTAACAGCCTTTGTCAGCGGCTATAATATATGTACTGCTGGATAGCTCAGTTGGTTAGGACGACCCTCTCTTGGTTTTAGCGACCCAAGTTCGAAACCCACCACTGACTGACATTTCAGTAGTGTCATTGAGAAGGAAAACTCCGCTCAAATAAACCCTTGAGGAAGGCTACGGGAAACCACCTCAAGTATCTTCCCAAGACGGCAACGGCCAAATGGCAGTTGCCACCGGACCTATCTAACGGCAGAGCACTACCATGTCCATAGTATCCAGATTGTGCTCGAATCCAGGCAACAAACTGCAACCATAGCCAATGATTTATCTCCCGGTCATGACTAAGGATAATTTGACTAATAAGTCATGACTAACTAATAATGACTAATCTAATAATAAGACTAACTAATGACTAATCAAGACCCGCTTTGACGGCCCCAGGTATGTTGTCGATTATGAAAACGTGTTTAGCCATTGCTATAAATGTAATTTCGACAGTCGGCGGGCGTTAGTGGGACGTTAGTGGGACGTGAGTGGGAAGCAGTTTGATTTAAACCATAAATGAATGTACGACGTATATGACAATTTTATCAAGCTTTAGCGCATATGTCATATTTTGTGAACTTGGGTCAGTTTTTTCAAACTTATTAAACTTTATTAAATTTCGTCCCAATAGGACAATCTGGATCAATTTCCGTTAAATATACCTAATTGCTAAAATTGTTCTAAATTCATTACACTGTTGAATCTGTGATTTTGTACATCTGCCTCTAATAAGGTGAGTTTCTTATGAGTTTCTTTCCATGTTTTCTCACCTACAGAGATACCAAGTAAAGTTTCGCTAATCTCGTGAACTTGGTATTCAAGCGCATTGTGTTTCGCCACTTGTCGTATGACTGAGCACAAACCAAATTAGTCTACATATGGTAACCCAGAAACTGTCTTTAAAAGTTATTTGTAACCTGATTTCGCGTCTAGCACCTAATGTTACAACGAGGGATTATTACAATATCGAGATTTGGGCACAAAATTTCCGTTTCATCAATTTCCCGGCTAATTCGTCAAATTTGTAGACTGGATGAGCGTTTGACTAAATTGGAACTGTTCTCGCGCTTTGACGACCGATTTCGACGCATTTTGTAATTTTCATTATCTTTGCTCAATTTGAGAAAAATGTTGTCAATTTGGTCTAATCTCGTTCATTTGCGTGTCTGTTATTTGAGTTTTTTAATGAAACAATCAAACAGTTCATTTTATTTAGTCAAATTGTTCCAAATTCCGAAAATTTTAGTTAATCTTAGAAAATTGTGTTAATCTTTGTTCATCTGCATCAAGTTAGGTCTTGAGAGTTGCTTTCCGTTAATTTCTCTCATCCGCTGTTAAATTTTGTTTGTTAAAATTTGTGTTTTTGGCGTGAGCGTTAGCTGCTTTCGGTTTTCGCTGTTGAAGGACCTTCACGACGTACTGGTCAATTCTTTAAAGATTCGGTCGTTTTGAGCCTAATGTTGTGAATTTGTGTGAATTTGTTCAAATTTTGTCAACCAGGTTGTATTTCCCCCAATCTGGATTAATTTCCGGTAAATTTCTTTTAATACAGACATATAATATATAATTTATCAACTGTTTTGTTGCCTTTATTACCTGCACGACGCATCTGACAAATAAAACTTAAGTGAATTTTTTTTTAATTTTGTGAACTTTGCTCAATTTATTCATATTTTGTAAACTTGGTCTAATTTCGTTCATTTAGGACAATCTGGACCAATTTCCATTTAAGGGATTTTAATTTAGTCGAATTGTTGCTAATTCGGAAAATTTTAGCCAATCTATGTAAATTTTTGTTCATGTGTACATGAACATGAACAAAAAAAATAAAAAATAAAAATTTACATACATTGACTAAAATTTGAAAAGAGTTGTATAAAGAGTATACTTAAGTATAAAGAGTTGCTTTCCGTAAATTTTCACTCAAACACTGCTGCCATTGTGAAATTGGATGAGTGTTTGTTGAAATTGTTGTTTTTGGCGTGTGTGTGAACTTATAAACAGCGGTTACTCAACTGCTTAACAATCTATAATGTCTTACTTATTTAACTGTGAATTTTTGCGAGCATCGGTCCCTTTAAGCGAATTATTGTGAATTTGTGCGGGTTTGTTCAAATTTAGTCGAAGTAATATTAATTTAATCCACTTATGACAATCTGGATCTATTTCAGTTACGTTTTCTCGCCTACAGAGATGCCAAGTAAAGTTTAGATAATCTGATGAACTTGATGTTGAAGCGCAGTGTGTTTCGACGCAATCTTAATATGGTTTCGCGCCTAGTCAACTTCGTTCCCAAAGGCGAACAAGCATTGGATTTGGACCTAGTTCGAATCATAGCAAATTCGATTTGCGACATCCAATTCTTGTTCAGTCAGGCTATTTTCACCTCCAACTCTTTCTGTAACATCCGGCGCGGATCCAGGCAACAAACTTCAACCATAGCCAATGATTTCTTTCCCGGTCACTAAGTCACCCGGTGACTAAAGGTGATTATCCCGCTTTGTCGACCCAGGTTGTTGTCGATTATGAAAACTCGTTTAGCGATTGCTCCAAATATAAATTCGATTGTCGGCGGGCTTTAGTATCAATGTGGCTGTGAAGCAGTTTGATATAAACCTGAAATGAATGTACGACGTATTTGGAAAATTAATCTAATTTCGTCCATTTACGACAATCTAAACCAATTTCCATTGAAGGGATTTTAATTTAGTCGAATTGTTGCAAATTCATTTTTTCAAAATTTAGTGAATTTATGTCAAATTTTGTGAATTTCGGTCAGTTTGTTCAAATTTATTAAACTTGGTTTAATTTCGTCCCAATAGGACAATCTGGATCAATTTTCGTTAAATATACCTAATTGGTAAAATTAATCTAAATTTATTTCTTTGGTGTTTTCATTTCTTTTCTGTGTCAGAGTTTGTATTATCTGCATCAAATAAGATCAATCACCTACAGAGACACCAAATCAAGTTTCGCTAATCTGGTGAACTTGGTATTCAAGCGCAGTGTTTTTTGCAACTTGTAGTATGATTGAGCACAAGCCAACCAACTTTGTAACCAATATGGTAACCAAGAAACTGGCTTTGAAAGTTATTTGCAGCCTGGTTTCGCGTCTAGCACCTCATATTAGAACAAGCATTGTCATATCGGGATTTAGGCACAAAATCTCGGTTTCATCAATTTCTTGGCTAATTGGTCAAATTTGTAGACTGGATGAGCGTTTAATTAATTTGGAATTGTTCTCGCTCTTTGACTACCGAATTCGACGCATTTTGTAATTTTCATTAACTTTGCTCAATTTGAGAAAAATGTTGTCAATTTGGTCTAAGCGCCATTTACGCGTCCATTATTTTATTTTTTCAATCAAACAATCAAACGGTTCATTTAATTTAGTCAAATTGTTACAAATTCCAAAAATTTTAGTTAATCTACGTTAATCTTTGTTCATCTGCATAAAGTTAGCTCTAGAGCGTAGCTTTCCGTTATTTTCCCACATCCGCTGACGCCATTGTAAAACTGGAAAAGCGTTTGTTAAAATTTGTGTTTTTGGCTTGAGCGTGAGCTGCTATATAGCGGCTTTTCGCGGTTGAAGGACATTGAAAACTACTCGCAGGACATTGAAAACCTGGAGGGGTGTTTGGTAAAATTTGTGTTCTTGGCGTGATCTTGAACTGCTAAACCTCGGTTTTTCGCTCTCAAAGGACGTGAAGTCAATTTAATGTTTTTACGACGTACTTGTAAATTCTGGCAAGCTTCTCTCGTTTGGAGCTTATGTATTTGTGTGAATTTTTTCAAATTTTTTCAACTTGGTTTTCTTTCGTCCAGTTAGGATCGATTTCTGTAAGATTGCTTTTAATATAGTCAAATTGTTCAAATTTCCGAAAACTTTGTTATTCTGTTTCGGCAAATGTGAAGTCAATTTAGGCTTGTTTACTTGTTTTAGACACGCTGAGACGCCATTGTAAAATTTCGATAATCAGTTGAACTTGGTATTCAAGCCCAGTGTGTTTGGACGCAATCCTAATATGGTTTAGTGCAAGTCCACTTCGTTCCCGAAAGTCGAATAAACATTTTATTTGAACATAGTTCGCAGATTATATTCGCGGCGTTCCAAATTCAGAAAATTTTGTCAATCATGTCAATCTTTGTTCATCAAGTTTTTGTTCATGAAGAGCTTCTTTACGGCATTTTCTTTCATCCACAGGTGTCATTGAAAACCTGGAGGTAAAATTGGTGTTTTTGGCGTGATCTTGAACTTCTAAACTGCGGTTTCTCGCTCTTGAAGGATCTATAATGCTTTCATGACGTACTTGTAAATTTTGGCCAGCTTCAGTCGTTTAGAGCTTAAACTTGTGAATTTGTGTTAATTTTTTCAAATTTGGTCCATTAGGTCTAATTTCGTCACTTAAGACTCAATTTCCCTCAGGTTCACTGAAACAATTTCCGTTAAATTAAATTATAATTTAGTCAAATTTTAATTTATTCAAATTTCTGAAAACTTTGTAAATCTGTGTCCATTTGTGTACATCTGTATGAAGGGGAGTTAATTAAGGCTTCTTTTGTTGTTTTCTCACATACAGAACCGCCATGGTAACATTTCGTCAATCTGTTGAAATTGGTATTCATGCGCAGTGTGTTCGACGGAATCCTAATATGTTTCAGCGCCAGTCAATTTCGTTACAAAAATTCGAACAAGCATTTGAATTTGAGTCAATTTGAGTAAAATTTTGTGAATTTGTGTGAATTTGTTCAAATTTAGTCGTCATCATCATCATTGGTGCTCTGCCCTAATACGGGTCCATGGCAACCAACATGTCCAACTCTCCCGATCTTGTGCCTTTCTCTTCATGCCTCCGTACGTTTCTTTCTTATCCACATCCGCGTCTAGCATTCCGTAAAGTGGTGCGCCTACTGTTCGGCTATTTGTCATTCTTCCCTCAATGACCTCCCTCATCAATCCTTCTCCCCTCAATATGTGACCAATCCAATTCTTCTTCTGCCTTAGTATCGTATCGACCAATGTCCTCTTTTCTGCTACCATCTTGAGTACGTCTTCATTTGTTCTGTGCTCTGTCCAGGAAATCTTTTCCTTTTTTTTTAGACACACATTTCAAACGCATCAAGTGTTCTTACATCCTCTTTCTTCAGTGCCCACGTCGCTACCCCAAACAACGCCACTGACCACACGACCGCTTTCATAATCTTCTTCTTCACTTTGCGGCTCAACCCTGTAAGTAACACTTTCCTCTTACTAAAAGCACCCTTCGCCATCCCAATTGTTCTTTTTATTTCCGTCTCGCATCTCCCGTTGTCAGTTATCCATCCATATCCAAGTAGTTGAACTTATCAATTTGTTCAACTTTCTGACCATCAATCAAGATTTTATCACGTCCTCCCCCTTTTTTAGATATCTTGATCACCTTTTTCACATTTAATTTCATGCCGTATCTCTTTGCGGCATTGTTCAGTCCATCCATCACCCTCTGCAGACCTTTTCCCGAACTGGCCACCATACCTTGGTCATCACCAAACCGTACATTGGTCACGCTCTCTCCTCCAACTTTTACTCCGTCTTCTATCCCTTCAATAGTTTCTCCCAACATGGCCTCCGCAAACAGTGTGAACAACAAAGGTGATAATAAACAGCCTTGTCTGACTCCTCTGCCAATCAACCCAGGCGCTCTGACCTCACTCTTCACTCACTCTGACCATCGCTTCCTGTTTCATATACATGTTCATCACCATCCTCCTACCTCTCCAATCTACACCAATGCTTTTCAGTAGCTTCATTATCTGCACCCAACCCACGCTATATAAAAAAAATTATAAGTTTTTTTGTCTTGACGGGTAATTTACGACCCCCCCCTACACAACACTGACAATGAACATTCACATAGAGCACTGACATTGAAAATAGAATATTCTTGTTTACAATCTAATTGAAATAGTCGACAATAAAATAGCCCTGTTCAGATCAGATCGTCACACCAACCTAACATGGGACGTCTTTTTCGTAGGCTCGTAGCAGAACAAGAAATAGATGGTGTGCTCGCCAGGGCTATCCGGACCCCGGATCCAGAGGCTCACGGTGGCCGTGGAGCCCGGCTCCAGGACCCCATCCACCAGGCCCCCTGTCATCAAGGTAATGTTCCGTGGTTCTGCCACCGGAATGCTTTCCGCGCTGGACGACTGAACCGGGTACGCGTCCGCTCCGCTCTCACCAGCGATCGCCCCGTTCGAGCCCGTCCCGCTAGCACCCGCCTGATTTCGCGCGCACGTGAAGAATTGAGGGTTGGGTGAGGCGAGCCGGACGTTCGTCAGTGGCCGCTGGCCAGAGTTGAACAGCTCGACGGTGATCTGCCGGACCTCGCCACAGAAAAGCACCGAGGGGAAGCGACAGAAATAGACCTAAAGTTAAACAATATACACCGCCATTAACAAAAGCACAATGAAAATTGATTGTAAAAATGGGCAGAAGAAAAATCTATTGTAAAAATTAAAGGAGCAAAGGGAAGCTGGAAAGTAAGAGCAAAATTATTAAGTTTCTGCTCTTGTACACACTTCTACAAAGTATAAGCAGAATAATCATTACATGCTATCTGGAAATTTTGCCAAAAAATACTGCTTGGAAAATAATATATTATAAGACAAGGGGAAGAACTAAGCATTGCAGCAACTAGGAATATTGTGTTTTCTGCTATGATGTAGAAAATTTAGACAGAACATTATCTGTGCCAGTGCTGCTTGGTTTTTATTATGTATCAATGATACAATTAATAAAATCGGACCAATTTCAGGGTCACAACTAATTCAAACACCTGTTAGTTTCATACGAGCGAAATGCTCTTAAACTTTAACTTAAAAGTGACAAGTATTTTGGATTTTTTTTCAGAAAATCTTTCGATCTAATGCGAAAGCTAAATGTGTTCTGCAGTTTGTACTGCAGAACAACTGCAGAACACATTTAGCTTTCACATTACATTTAAAATAAATTATTATTACCGAGACCAGTAATAGTAATAAGAATCCTCTTCACTTTTCCATCGCTGATAAACGCAAAGTTATTAGTAAGTCATCATCATTAGTGCTCTGCCCGACGGCAGGTCCATGGCAACCAACA
>JAQGBK010000062.1:0-11535 GCA_034698505.1 Stercutus niveus
CTACAATCTGATTGAGCATTGGGGGTGATTTATATTTTTATTTATGTGTTTGAAAACCAAACGGGCGCTGAAAAACCTAAAACCAAACCGAGTCTCAATTTTTTTAACCGAACCATCGCAAGTAAACATAGCTACATTCTGTGGTTGGATAATCTTGGAAAGTAATCCTTGGAGGGAGGGGGGGTGGAGATTTCAGGGAAGGGAAGATGCCCCTAGAAAGAGGGGGTATTAGGAATAATGATGAAAAAAATAGATCATTGGAACCGGCAGCTACGACCATATGACAACCTTTGTATTGTTCAATCAATCGGCCAATCATAACTGTCTTAACTACAATGTTCAAACCGTACAGCCAATCACAACTTTATTAACTTCTGTGCTCAAACGGTCGGCCAATCATGACAGTTTTAACACGGTTAATGATTTGCGTATATACGGCGTATGCTGCACCAACGCGAATCGTTTATTGCGCAGTTAGTGTGGCCGAGGAGCAGCTTTTTGTCAAAGCGTTTTGTTGTGGTGTGCGATTAACGAATAATTTCGGAGTGTGGCGTATTCTATGCATGGTCCAAACGTGTTGTCGGTAATTGTTTCGGTAAATGTTTTTGGTAAATTTCTATTGAATGATTCTGGTAAATGTTTCGGTAAATGTTTCTGATGAAAGTTTGGGTAACTGGACAATCTATGATTCTTGCGTAACTGAATCTGGCAGGATTAAATCTTGCATTGCGGTGTCTCTTATAACTGTATATCTACCATAACTGTATCTTGCATTGCGGTATCTCGTATAATTGTATCTCGCATATAACCATATTTTGTATGTTGCATAACTGTTCATTGTATTGCATTCTTGCATAGCTTTATGTTCCGTATCTAATTCTAATTTAACCTGCTGAGCCTGTCCTATGCGTGACTCAATGGGCATTAACTTTAATTTGCTTGTGTCATTGGTGAATATTTTGAAAATAGGCGAAGTTTGTAAATGTAGGAATAGTTGCCGGTGTGATCTGTCAGCATCGGACCATCGAGGCGTGCGCTCGTAGGTCAATTTAAATAGTCATTGTGTACAGCGCTCTATGCGCAGTGCGTATCAATAGTACTTTAGAAGGCCAAGTAGCTGTCACAGCTCTCATTCGATTACGCACAACTTCTCTGTTTTCAGCATTGGAAAACTATGGGGAATTTCTTACGAGTGATGTTAGTGGTCCGCTTGGAGCGGGTTTCATCCGATGATCTGCTGTGTCTGCGCACGATTTAAAAGCGCAGTTGTTGAGAATGGACAGTATTATTTTTTACAATCATTAATAGGCTAAGACAGGAGTCTGCCAACAATATGCCAAACGCAGCACAATTAATGATCTCTTCCATTCTGATCTTCAATGCTCAAATCCTCCTCATTATACGCTTAAGCAGCAATGGCTCGTAGTGAACATCCCAACTGCTAGGTTGAGGTTTGTTTTATTCCTGATGTACTCAGTCTCCTTGGGACAGGGGAGACATGAGGACATACAAAAACTAAAAGCACGTAATTATCCGCGTATAATATTATTTGCAGTTACTATGCACAATTTAAGACATTTCAGGAGGACCGTTCACACAATGCGATATCTCTACGTATAATGGTTGTTATATTTAACAGATGTAACGTTATATACGAGGTCATTAGATATAACATTGTATATAACGGGTCATTAGATCTATAACGTTATATATAAAGGGTCGATAGATATAACGGATAGTTATAGCCGCGGATCCTCTATCGCCTGTCTGAATCGGTCGTCAATTTGTTTAGTGTCAAGATTGCTCTCTCAAAACATGCTCATTTTGCAGCGAATTTATAAAATTGCCGTTGCATCAAAATAGCAATAAAACGCGCCGACTTTGCTATTTGTATACTGTGTAAGGAGCCGATGTATGTGCGCTCTGGATTTATCACCTGCTGTATGCGTGGCAGAAATAGAATTCGTGTCCCAAGTTTGGCTATATTCCAAGCTTTGTTCAATGTTATTTGCGCTGATCTACAGTAGGCCTACTCAAAATATTTTACTCGTATTCAAGTTGTTCAACGTCCAGTCCCTATATCTGTATCATTGATAAATTGTAATTGGTTTGTATATTTGTTTGTATATTTGTATATTCTGAAAGTTCAGAATTGTACATTTAGCAAGTGCTTTTTCCGACCTTTTTGTATTTATAATCATTAGTTTTAACATTTATACTAAGAAATATTTATTGCACAGTTATTGTTATTGTAGGGTGGTCTAATTTGCTTGCCTGGTATTAGTTTAACAAGCATGTTTGAATGAACGCTTAAAGGCTACGATGTCACCACGTGTCTAACAACCGGTTGCAGATAACTGGTTTATCTCGACAGAGCCCTGCAGTGCATCCTGGCAGCAACAGCAAATACTGATAATTAAATATAACTATAATAAATATAATAAATATAAATATAATAATAAATAGTAATAAATATATACTGATAAATAAATATAACACGGCCCTGTTTGTTACAGAAGTTTATTCTGTTTCTCTTCATGCGTGCGTTGGTGGGGGTCGGAGAGGCAAGCTACTCCACCATCGCTCCGACCATCATCGCCGACCTCTATGTGGGACCCAAGCGCACCAAGGCACTCGCCCTCTTCTACTTCGCAATACCCGTCGGCAGGTACGCGCAACCAACAACCACTATAGTAGTGATGGTTTGGTTACTAAATTTTAGAATCGGTTCGGTTTTCGGTTTTTCAGCGCCCGAAACCACGCTTTTGGTTTCGGTTTTGTAAAACAATAACAAAATTGACAGATTAAAAAATTTTTTTTTTAGGTTTTAACTTTTTATTTTAAAATTTTAAGTTGAACACTCCGGATCTATGTTTGTAGTCGATATATTTAGGCTTTTAACTGCCATGATGGTTAAAAAATTTTTTTTACACATGGTATTTAAAACCAAAACTCAGTTCGGTTCGGGTTTTTCTGACGTCGATCGGTTTTTCGGTTAAAACCAAAACCGATGCTATCACTACTAGATGGTAAACTTGATCACACTGTTGAAAACCGCTCCCATGCATGACGAATGGGGGTTTGAAAATTCTATACAAAAACTATTTCGCCGTTGTTTTGCCCTACCTTCAGATTCGCTATGAACATTACACTGCGGACCACAGACAAGTGACAGCAGAGAATATCTACCTCATATCAAGACATCTGGCTGTCAGCCGGCCGACAGATTACTGCATACAACCACAGTCTAGTTCCGAGAGCATAACCGAAATCTACATCCGTCTGGCTGTTAGTCGCAGCCGATTTTTCTGGCAGGCCCTGACGCTACCCCTGTCCGAATGAGACTGAGTACATCAGGGATAAAATAAACCTCAATCTAACAGTTGGGGGTGCGTTTGCTACGAGCCAGTGATGCTTATTAGGAGGAGTAAAAATATTTTACAAAACAACTGCATAGAACTAGGAGTGTAGAAGATGCCCCTCACTCTACCTTGAAAGTGTTGTGGCCTCATCTACTCTGCGTTGACTGCTAGTGATGGCATCGGTTTCGGTTTAAACTGAAAAACCGAACGACGTCTGAAAAAACCGAACCAAGTTTTTTAACATTGTCGGTTTTTGTAGAAAAAAATTATTTGTATTTTTTCACATCGCGACAGTTATGAGCGTAGGTAGATAGACTAAAAACATGCAGTAAATCCGCAATGTTAAACTTTAAAATAAAGTTAACTAAAAAAGTTGAATATAAAAAAATAATACAAAATTTGTATAAAAAATTAATATTTTGTTTTGAAAACCTAAACAGAAACCAAAACCATGATTTCGGGCGCCAAAAAACCGAAATCCGAACCGAGTTTACAATTTTGTAACCGAACCATCACTGTTGACTAGTCTAGTCGGGGCAGAATTTGTTTATGATGTTTTTCATGGCAATTTTCAGTCAAGTGTAATTGCTAAAATATGTTGCCCATTTACATAACAACTTGTTCGCCCCCTGTGATTTCGTTGCATCACGCCATCTTTGTGTAGACTGGGATCCTGGTTAAATTGCAGCAGTTATACACATGGTTTTTGCATACTGGTGTAATACTGTACAGTGTGTATATAAAACAGTAACATTGTGGCTACCTAATGTTCTATTGTTGTTGGTTCGTTGTGCTATCTGGCGGCCTTGGCTACATCATTGGCTCCCAGCTGGCGAAGGCATTCAATAATGAATGGCAATGGGCTCTCAGGGTAAGTCTTTAAATTGTTATATCATTTATACCTACTAGTAGTGAGACTTATAACCAGATTTAAGATGAATATGGACGTTTCAGACAAAAAAGGGCCAAATTTGTACTATATGCTACTCATTGCCCAATTCAACATTTGAAAGGATCCACTTTGAACACCAGCAACACCAACAAATTTGGAAATGGCCACCATATTGGCCTTTTTTATTTCCTAAAAAGGATGAGGAAACTATACCTGGTAACAATATTCCAGAAATAGATTGAAATAGTTTTGTAATGTAATGTAAAGCGCCCAATTAAGTTCAGTGTCACAACATATCTCAAAGCAGCTCAAGGGCACTAAACAATGCGCTCAAATTGAAGTTAACCGTCAACATTTTAATCAGAGTGCAATTGCCATGATAGTGATGATACCGGTTTAATTTTATGGAAACAGAAAATTGTTTTCCCCATGTTATTAAAATTTAAACTAGTTAGAATAGTGTCACATCAGATGGAAATTTTAGGCAATTTAGTGTCGTTATTTAGACACAAAAAATGTTCTTCATTGATTGACTTATCTTTTCACAGTTTTGCATACTATTCCGATCTGTTATAATTTATGCATCAGAGTTAGTAAGAGTGATGTTATTTATGCGCACAGTTCACGCCAGCTCTCGGAGTCATCTGCACAGTGCTCATCCTGCTGTTCGTGCAAGAGCCTGCTCGCGGCGCAGCGGACGGCAGTGAACAACTGGTCGCTACGTCGTACCGCTCGGATCTCCTCTACCTACTGCGCCAGTCAGTCATCTTCTTTATACTTCTCTTGAATTTTTGCTTCTTTTAGTGCCAGTGAGTCTCTGAAGTGCTCTCTCAAACGGCAGGTCCATAGCAGCAAACCTCAAATTTGTCCGATCTTTTTCTCTTTTCTTCATATGATAACTCTATTAAACGTTTTCATAGAGTTATGTTGATAACTCGTAGAAACTTTTTGTTTCATCTAATAACTCTATGTAACTCTCTTTTTATGAAACTTGTTAGGGTTAGTTGAACACTTGTTACCGCAAGCAACCAACTTAGGTTAATTGCTTGTTCTGCTTGTTAATCTCTATATGATTCTTACTCATGTTTGTCTCATGTTTTCTCGTGTTTCTCTCATCCAACATTCTTAATCTTTTTGTCTTTCTTGGTCTCGAACCTTCCATCCTTCCTTCCATAACCTCCCTCATCAGTCCATCCTCATGCAACATATGACCAAACCAATTCTTCTTTCGTCTTACTATTGTAGCAACTAGTGTTTGTTTTTCTCTTATTATCTTCAGTAACTCGTTGTTTGTCTTCCGCTCTGTCCAGAAAATTTTCTTCATTTTTTTCAGACCCACATTTCAAACTCATTAAGTCTTCCTAGATGGAAGAGAAGGGTACTCACTGGTTTTGCCAACACTTGAGTACACTTCTTTTCCTCGTGCCTTAATTGTAAAAACTACCAAATTTACATAGGCATTTCAATGTAGATGTAAAATGTACTGCTTGTCAATCTCTATACGGCCAGTGTTAATCCTACTATTATTGTTGTGTTTCAGTAAGAGCTTCATGTTATCGACGGCTGGCTTTACATGTGTAGCATTTGTTGCTGGGGCTCTGGCTCTTTGGGCTCCGTCCTACATCTCCACCAGCCTCAAGGCTCGCAACGAGTACGAACAGCGGCCCGGTGACGTGCACGACGATACGTACGTGGCAGCGTGTCATATGTGCATGCTCATATGTGTCATTTTGAAAGTGTTACGTTTCACCTTGTCATCTTCTATGCATTGCGTGCAACTTGGTCATATTGAATGCCTCACGGTCACCTTGTCATCTTGTCTGCTTTTTGTTTCTTCATTTCATTTAGTCCATCTCTACATGGGGATGCCCGCTTGGTCTAATGGAAGATGCTAGACTATAGAGCGCAAGGTTTGGTGTTCAAATCCTGGCCTGTGCTCGTTTTCAGAGATTAATTTCTCGGGTCCTTCGTTAGCACCATTTTCCAACCCGAGTAGGACGTTTAAACGGAGCTTGGGCAAGCGAGGCACTGTGGCCATTCCGTTCACTTAGTACGCCCTTTAGCAAGGTGTTTAAAATCGCGCTATGTCCCTGATGACACTGACAGGCGTCAAAACGGACAATAAACCCACTTTTAACTTACATAAATCTACATTAACTTGTTAGCTGGTCGTCTTGCATGATCTGGGTGTCTTCGTGTCATCTTTCATGCTCTGTGAGATATCGTGTCATCTCTAGGTGTACTGCTGGCATGCTTTTTGCTTAGTGTATAAACAAATCATTCACATTTAAAAATTGTAACTTAAAACCAGAACTTGATTATTCATGACAACATTGTTGTTTAACTCCTTTTGAGTAATTTATGGCATGGGATAGGGGGGTTTGAATTCGACCTGGAGTGTAGGGGCTTTAAAATAACTGGTTTGCTAAATTTGTTTAATTTTGTTTTCAGATGGGGGGGGTCTTATTCGCAATTAGTATTTTCTACTACGCCATCGAGCATTGTTCCACGTTCTTGCGACTTTTAAAAATTAATTGTGAATCTAATTTTGAAAATGGAGAATCATTGGTTGTGACTATTTTGATCTCATGGTTTCAATCGTACATGTCGCAGTTACACTTTTGTTCAATTAAATAATTTTCTATGAAATTTAGGATTGATCTTAGATAATTTTTGTTTTCTAAGTTAATTATGACTACTACTGACTAAATTTGCTGCAATTTAATTGTTACTTATAAATACATCTATGAGTTTTAGTTACGCCTCCTAATCCTTATTTTCTGGGATTCGGACATATAATGACCTGCTGACCCTCTTCCACCCTCGGGACGGCGCTCATCCTGAAAAAACAAACTTGTCTTCCCTAGAATTGAGTCCAAAATTGGTCGTCGTTCCTTTTCATGTGCATCACCTCACATCTGGAATCATCTTCCTGACTCACTCCGTCTTCTTCATTCTCGCTCTGTGTTCCATTCATTGCTCAAAACTCATCTCTATCCACCATAGCTTACTCTCTTACCCTGACTAATTTTCTGGAAAAACAGTATAACGGATTCATGTTTCCCTGGTGCGTTGGTAAGTGAGCTCTCTTCTCCCTTGACCCATCCAACGGTCATGGGGGCGCCCCCCGATGTCGCCATACTGACGACGAAATGGACGATAAATCGACACGATATGATACGATGTAATACAAATATGGAAACCAATTTTGATTCACTAATATTTCGTGTTATCTATAATCGTGTTATGGCCAGACCACACCATGAAACTGACTCATGAAAATGAATCATGAAAACGAATCATGGTGTGGTCACAACATTTTCATGAAAACGAATCATGGTGTGGTCACAACATTTTCATGAAACCGAATCATGAAAACGTTTCGACCACACCATGATTCGGTTTTACGAAAATGAATCATGACAACGAATCATGACGCCATCTGAGATGGTTTTATAAAAAAGTTTCACACACAGCATATGCTGTAAACATATATGAGTTATTGCGTACATGCTTCATTGAGTAATAGA
Organism: Stercutus niveus; assembly: GCA_034698505.1. NCBI lineage: Eukaryota > Metazoa > Annelida > Clitellata > Enchytraeida > Enchytraeidae > Stercutus > Stercutus niveus. The sequence continues at coordinate 7,785 of JAQGBK010000062.1, forward strand.
TATAATAGCTGTAGCAATAATAACTCACTGTGTGATCACAGCATGGTGAGTTTGTGGCGGTGAGTTTGTGGCGCTTCATGATTCGTTTCATAATTAATTTTCGTGAAACCAAATCGGTTTCATGAGAACGGTGACTTCCATAAAGTTGAGTGCAGAAATTTTGACCACCCGATAATCTGAAAATTCTGTGAAACTGTTTCTTTATTTGTTTTCATAATTCATTTTCATGAAAATGAATCATGGTGTGGTCTGGCCATTAGTAGCAAAATTAACTTTAAATAGCACCAATAATTATTTCTTGCAGCTTATTTGTGTTTTCGTATTTATGGTTCTTGAACGTAGTTAGTTTGTGGGACCAAATGTTGTGTTTTTTTAGCCTGTTTTACGTCGACTCAAAGAACGTTGGAGAAAACATCGACCAATCGGATTTGAGCAATGTTGAAAGTGAGTGGACCAGTGAAATCTTCTTTGCTTATATCAGACAACATCCAACTGAATTCAATAATTTTGTCTGCATCAAGCCCTTCTAACCAGTATATATGCTATAGTTATAATTGATTTTGAAATCTAAAACAAAAATTCTATAAAGTGAACTCTCTCAGGGATCTTTTTTGTATTTTTCATCTTTTTCAAGTTCTTAAATTTTATGACAATATTTTGCCGGTTTTCCTGCTTTTGTAAGAAATTCGATCACACGTTCTGATTTATAATGGAGTCAGCTATGTACCCCATTTTCAATTGCAATTGTGCCGCCATCTATCGAGTTATTACTTAATAATTTTATGGTAAGTAAGATAGATGCCAAATAAAATTTTGGTCAAACTCAAGTTTCTGGAAAAAAAATTAACCGAGTGCCAAGACTTTAGGCACGACTCTCGTACTTTTTATGACAAATGTGTACCATGCATTTAATATTAATTAATAATAATTATATTAATTTTATAGTCTAATTTTTATTCAAATGGGCTTCTACAATTGTGATTCTTTATCAGGACCACTGACTGTTATTTCGTTTAGGTAGCAAGGCACAAAATTGCCCTAGTAGGCTAACGGTGCCGTTAAATATCAAACTACTATCTAACGGCTAACCAAGCTAGGCTCAAGATTTTGTAACAAGTTCTTGTGAAATGCAGACAAACCGACACAGTTTCAACTAGCGCTGATGTTGTGTACAGATGTTCTGGAGAAGCTACAGGAAGGCAGGGACAAGCTTGAGGAGCAGTGGAGCACTAGGAAGGGAAGGCTGGATCTTGCACTACAACTACGACTCTTTGAAAATGAGGCTCTAGAGGTACAACTAATTCTTTTCTAATTAAAGTATGGCTTATGAGCCCTATTTGAAAGGTACAATTGTGCTGAAAGTAATCATGGTACCATATGTTCTCATCACTGGATTACTTAGAAGGTCCAATTGTGCTGCAAATACTCATGGTCCCATATGTGTTCATCACTGGCTTACTTAGAGGGACCAATTGTGCTAAAAGTACCCATAGTCCTATATGTTTTAATTACTGGTTTGTTTAAAGGGACCAATTGTGCTGAAAGTACCCATGGTCCCATATATTTTAATCACTGCCTTACTTAGAGGGTCCAACTGTGCCGAAAGTACCCCAGGTCCACTGTGTTTTCATGTGTGGCTTGTCTCACTCCTGGGCCGCTGTGCTGAAGAGCTCAGCCGGGTTGAACTCAATGGAGATGTGAGCTTGGTATTGTTGTATACAGCTTGCCCTCACGTCTGGGTCGCTGTGCTGAAGAGCTCAGCCGGGTTGAGCTCAATTGAGATGTGATCTCAATGATGTTGTTGTATGTACGTAGCTTGCCTCGCGCCTGGGCCGCTGTGCTGAAGAGCTCAGCCAGGTAGAACTCAATGGAGATGTGAGCAAGGCGGAGCAGCTGCTACAACATCACAACGATGCTGTGCAGGAAGTACAGAACGGCGTGTACGAGGTCCTCCAGATGGGACAGGAACTAGAAGAGGTATGAGCCAATAATGTAATATAATAATAATAATAATCTCTTTATTTTCAACACTGACAAACTGCAATGTTCTATGATAGCATGCGCTGTACACAAGCATGTTATACAAGCGTTGTACACAATGATTATTTTACCGGGCCTAAGAGCACAATTAAGAGAGTGTGATGCGGCCAGATCACACCGACAGGGTGGGGGAGGTGGTTATGTCGATGAGCATCAAGTTTCCGACAAGGATACGCGCCGATGGCAGTGGATCACAGAAATTAAATGCCATCAAATTCTGAACCAACTGCTGACTTTTGAGTAATCAAAATGGGCTAACAGTTTACGTGCACACGCCTCGGTCGACTCAGCCGATGGATATAAATGAGTAGCAGTCCTTGTAGCTGTGAAAGGTAACTGCACGCGCTATTAAAATCTGGCTTTGTTATCACAAAGGCATACTATCTTGCCGTGTGAGCTCTTAAGGCTTGTAAATGGAGATGAGCACCAATGCTACGCTCCTTAGCGGAGTCTGCTTACTTACCTTTATGCCATACTGAGACTTATGTTACTTATACTTACCTTTATGTGCTGATTAATATGATTGTGCCTTACTGTTCTATAGGAGTGAGCAGCAGGTTAACGTGCCTTTAACACACAATGAGCCAGTTCGGGACATCGTGTACAACCCTAACTTTGGACAGATGATGCATCACCTCCTCAGAGTGCTCCGTAAGTTGGCTTGCCTTAATCATATTTAAAACTCTTTTGTATCACCAGCCATCCTACTTAGCAGAACTTCTGATTTCATATCTACTTAACAAGAACTCTTTGTTGTTCAAGCGACCACCTCCTTCACTTTCCCGATGTTCGTTCCAAAATCAGTTAGTGGTTCAGTTAGTCAGCAGGGCTTCTTTCTCCACGACATCTAAACTCTGGAACTCGTTGAGCCTCTGTCATCGAATGTCTTTGCTGTGCAATGTGCATTTTGATCTACGGCACTGGTTGAACTAAATCGCATAATGATTTCGGCTCTTCTTATACTTCCATAGCTTCCTATCTGGTCTCCTATCTGGATCACACCAATTAAATTATTCAATCAAATCTAACCCGGACGGGACTTGAACTCGTGTGATCCACACAGTACGTTTGGCTTGAATGCTACTCACTCAACCGATGTAACCATTTCCCAACCCCAAATATACACTTAGGCACTGTGATTCGGCCAGAGCGCACCGCCATAATTCATAGGCCTTCTTGTTTTCGGTGCTTGTTATTCAATGGCTGCATTGCATTTCTTGCAGACTGATCACAGCTGGCAAATAGACAGACAGATATGCTATAAATGGATTGATATAAATGATCCACTACTCCGTTAAAGCTGTAGTGAAAACGACAAAGTTTCTGAATGAGATATTGCTTCACAACTTGTTATAACTTATTTAGGCAGCTATATAAGATTGTGACTTTTGCTGTTTTCACTTATTTGCTCAGTGCGAGACAGCAAGGAGATATGTGCACTGACCTACGTGGAGCTAAATAGGACCTCGTGAGTTACTCACTCTGCTGAATTCGTCTATGTTAGACAGCTGACCGCAGACAACCGATAGCAGACAACTTACCGCCGACAACTGTCCGCAGATGACTGACTGCAGACAACTAACTGACTGCTGACAAGTGTCACGAGACAACTGACCGTAGACAACTGACTGCGGAAAACTGACCGCGGACAACTGACCGCAGACAACTGACCGCGTACAACTGACTGCAGGCAACCGATCGCAGACAACTG
>JAQGBK010000063.1:0-11455 GCA_034698505.1 Stercutus niveus
AAGTTTGTATCGTCAGCAAATAGAATAACATGCAGTAATTTTCAGCTGTGCACAATGTCGTTCACATATAATACAAACAAGGAAGGCCAGAATATTGAGCCCTGCAGCATCCCACATGTTATGATTTGATTTTTAAACGAAACGTTACTATAATAAACATATTGTTTACGGTTTAGCAAGTAATCTGCGAATCATTTAAGAGTCACACCACGAATGCTATAATGTTCGAGCTTTCAAAGTAATATTACTATGGTTAAGTGTATCGAAAGCCTTTGATAAGTCGATAAAAATACCAATAGAAAATCCTGAATTATCAACAGACTTACTAATTGTATCGTACACAACAAGCAATTTAGCATTTGATAAGCCAACCTTATCCACACCTGTGATCAGAAGCTTGCCCACATTGAGCACATTGAATATTGAGAAACGCAGAAGCTATAGTCTGCTTCACATTTCTCAATATTACAATGCAGTAATGGTTTTGGCTGCATAGTAAGGGAAATGTATATTTTCTCGTTGCAGCCTATATAATAATAGTTTTATTTGATCAGCCTCGGAGGGGGGAGACACTGCCCCCACTGTCCAAGCTGACACCATTTATTTTGTCATGTTAATTAATTTTAAAAATGTGCTAATGGACTTGTGGCCCCCCGCGGGAATTGGAAAAAAAGAGTGTTTTTGAATTGTTGGAGTGACTTAGGGCTCGCGACCCCCCGCTCAACATATTTTTTTGAGGGGACTTGTGCCCCCCACCCCCCCCTCCTGTTTTCGAAACCTGGATCCGCCACTGAGATCATGTAGTTAATTAAGAATATACTAGCTCCAATTTAATATTGACCAGTAAAATGAATATTTCAATAATGCTAACCTACAGCAGTAGCTCATTTACTTCATTCTCAAACGCCGACCAAATTTTTTGTTTGTAGACGTGAGGCGGATCATCAACATTAATGTCATAAGTTTTAGAACGGCTTGCCGTAGTCAATTGCTCACTCCTGCCAAACCATTCGCATAGTTTGCATAACAAACTTGCACTAAAAGTCACTAACCCTGACCTGGGATCCGGATTAGTCTTAGGTTAAGGATTAGTGTAGGCCTAAGTGTTTGGGAAAAACACTATATCACAAATTTGCAAAGAAGTTGCACCTTTATTGCTGATTTGATACCGGCAAAACAATGTGATCATTCAAACGTGGTGAGCGAACCAGTCGGCCTGCCACGTGGTCACTGAAGCGTGGTGAACGAACGGATCAGCGCGGCCGTGACAAACCGACAAATTTTTTCAGTCAAATTCAGGAACACACTTGTTCCTTTATAGGTTTTGATAATACTGTATATCAGCAACAATTTGTGTTGTGCTTCAATTTATGTTACTTGTGCGTGCCCAAGTTTCAATCAGTAAAAAGTTGGAAAACTTTCAGAATGTGCCAATCTCAGTGCACAGAGCGATTGCGCACATATACTGAAAAGATTTCCCGGCAGTCCGAGCGGTAACTACACAGTGTTGATCAGTAACGTATCCGTGCCAGTCTACTGTGATATGAACACCACCGGGGGAGGTTGGACGGTCAGTAGCTTCTAGCTGAAGCAATACAATTAATTATTTACACTTAAAGAATCTTATATAAAAGTGGAGATTAAGATCTGTTTTTGCAGTTGTCGCCCGAGTTCTATTTTCCCAACTATTCGTCTATTTAAAAAGCCGTTCACAATTGATGGTAAGCATTTACTGTCCGATAGCCATGCAGTATGAATTAAAAATGTCTGACTCAACGTATATGGCTATTATTGATTTCAACGATAAGATTCCATCTGCGAGGGACAGGAATGAATTTGCCATTGAGATATTTAATAATTATTTATAGAGCTATCGAAGGTGTTCGATACTTTGCAACATGACATTCTGATGAATCAATTTGAGTTTTATGGTGTACGTAACGTTACGCTTAACTGCCATAACTGGTTTGAAAGATACTTGCAGCAATATCTTCGTGTCAGCGCTCTCTGCGAATCGGCTGACATGAACCTTTTTAAGCTTGTCACGCGTGAACCCACCGATGTATGGCACAGCCTTTTGCCACCTAAGCTCTCGCATGGTCACAACCTACGGAAAAGGAAACACAACTACACCCTGCCGCGAAAATTTAGCTCAATTGATGAATCAAACTTTATTACTCGGTGTATAGCGACTGCTACTAAATGGGATATAGGCCGTATACCGTAGTTTTTGGCCATATATGGGCTCTCACTTCAATTATTCTCGTTGGTATTGTTGCATTTGTGTGCAGCCTAACTACTGTCGAACTTGTGCTTATGCCTATTGTTAACTTTCTGCGTTATGACAGATTGCTTGTAATACACGAATATATCTTTTAAAATTATACTGCTCCATCTCGGCAACTCAATAATTGTGGCGTACCCCAGGGATCTTTGATATGACTGGTAGTAATCTCGCCCATCTTACCGTATCTACAAACAATGAATTACGTGCTGTTGTCTGTTTGGTTCAGAGCAACAAGTTGTTTCGAAATGTGAAGAAAACTAATTGATTATATCTTTCTTGGAAACAAATGTTGCTCAGGCCCATTCATTCAACTAAAAATTAGGCGTATCTTTGACAACACTGTTCTAGAAAGAGTTGTTAGCACTACATCTGGCGTTTTGTTACAATAAATTAAATTGGTCCGCACATGTAGCCTATAATCATTGCCTATCAATCAAGTGTCACTTACAATTTCCAAAGGCGCTCAGAAATAGACACCAGTATGACATCTTGTTTCAAATACTAGATCAGTGACAGCTTTGTTTGTTTTCTCAATGTTGGGATATTTAAAAAATAAGCATTTTATTCACCGTTTTAAAAAATCAATCAAATATAGTTCGACCCTTCCTCCAAACGATGAAGCATCCTGATGTGCAATTGCGCTTACAGATTTTGGATGATGCCTGCGACACATCTGTATTTAATTCGACATCCGGTGAAAAGTTTACAAAATTTTAACTCGTTGCTCGTATTCGTAGCAACACTAATTTGAAATATTCAATAGGCCTTATTCATTTTAAAATATATATAATTAATTACTCTTTACAATTAATTCTCATGGAGTAATCACATATAATTTGTCGCCTTATTTTTACTCAAAGATAGTTTTTACTATTCCATTACTCCATGTAACATACAGTACATGTATATGGCAGGTTTTTCAAAGAAGAATGGACGGTGCGGAGGATTTCTATAGGACATGGAGCGATTATTTAACTGGATTTGGTAGAGTGAACAGAAGCTTCTGGATGGGTAAGGCTATTTATATATACTGCTCCTTAAGCGCGTAAGCATCAATGGATCGTAGCGAACGCACCTAAACTGGGGTTGGTTTATCCTTAATGTGCTCAGTCTCATTTGGACATGGGAGACGTGAGGGCCCGGCAGGGCCATTGGCGGCATCTTCAAGCCGGAAGGATGTAGTTTTCGGTCATGCCTCACCGCGGAGTTCTCCAAACCTGTTTAACGTTCTAAGCGATGCTTAGTAGACCCAATAGTGGCTATTAGTGACTCATACTAAGCAGCGCTTAGAAAGTTAAGCAGGTTCGGAGAACTCCCGGTCATATCAGACTTACCAGTATATCATTACAGTATATCAGACCAGTATATCCGACCAGTATGTGCATTATTCGCATTTGTGTAATTCCTGTTCGCTTTCTTTAGGTTGAATTGTCTATTTATTCAGGTAAGTCTTACTTTACAGAAATAACAATGTTTATAATTTCACGCAAACAAATGTATAATATGAATTATAATATACTGCCGGATTAAAAAATTGAAGACAAGGAGCGTCGCCGTAGTACAGTCTCATTACACAAACTAAAACGCTGCAAAAGTAACCCAAGAAGAATAAAAAGAACGGAAATACAACATCACTGAGCTATCAACATCACATAGCAGCTTCCCTGACATTTCTATTTTAGTATCCACAGTCCACATACATGCATCATATCAGCTATGTAACTTATATGACAGGTGTGTAACTTATGTAGCCTATACCTCAGATGAACCTCAACGAGCTCATCATACCCTTGTACTTTAGCAAAGCTTTTGACACCCTGCATTACAAAACGATCATGACCAAATAAGCTGTACTACTTTTGCTCAACTATAGGCTATGTGCAATTGGGTAGTGGACTATTTGACTGGGCGCACGCACAGCACAAAGTGTGTTGGAACGTGTTGCCGTCGCCTTGGGGGTCTTCGACGCGGATGCAGGTCACCTCGGTCTACAAGTATCATCATGGGTCATGACGAAAGTCCAGAACCACGGCTGCGGTGCCCCTCCGCCAGCAGTGAGCTTGGGAACAAACACCATAGAAGTAGTTGAAGAGTTCTTGTACCTCGGCAGGAAGATATCTTCCGAAGTTCCGGACACCGGCACTGCAATCTGAATGTTACGCGCCTGGAATATCGTGGCTGTTGGCTCGATGAACACGGTAGTGCCCTTTATTGTTGCGATGCACACTTCCCGCTCCCCCCACTTAACAGACTTTTCTAATGACTTGCATATTTTTGATGGCAACGCGTACTCCCCCGCTCAACATAAATGTTTGCCCTCACTTGCACTGTCCCGACCAGTTACAATTCTTTATCAAATGACCAGGACTTAGTTCGAGCCATGACGCGCTGAAGAATGTGAAGATCCCCGTTGATGTGCACTGTGGCTCTTCACCTGATCATTTATGGAAGGAATCCGTCCAACAAGGGTCAACCAGATCGAGCGCGAAAGCGTGGATTTGAGTCCACGGGCCGGGTGGAGGTTGGCGGCTGACAGGACGCATGGGACGTCGCTACGATCTTTGCTGCCTAACATTTAAGGAGGAGGAGGAATACATCCAGCTTGTTGATCTAATGACAAACTACTGTAAATGGCTTTCTGTTTCAGGCAACAATAACTTGGCTGCGCTGTTAGTGGGCAAGCAAAACGTTCTGCGCGTTCATATGGGCCACAGTGCGGGATATGAGACATATTATGCTCAGTATTCGGATTTTGAAATGACTGGATACTGGGATAAATACAGGCTCACCAGCCTTGGAAATTACTCAGGAACTGCAGGTATATAATTATTTACTGAAGAATGAATATCTTTACAATTATATTTACAGTAGTGTATGTACTCGTACATGTCAGAATACGTACTATTGCCGCCGTTGCCAAATTTAGTGAATTATTAAGCACACTGGTTATCATGATCTATTCATCCTTCAATTTTTTTATCGTTTAACAATGTGCTTTAAATTCAGCGTGAACGTTTGGAAGGCTTAATTCATTACTTTTTGCTATCGTTACAATTGCGCTGACCCCGTTATCGATTCAAAAACCAAGTTAAATGAACATGTCATGTGGGCTCTAAAACCTTAAATAATAATATAAGAACCGATCTACGCTCCTTGATTGAGTGTGGCATACATCTGCCTTACCCTCCTTTGTGTTACCTAGCCCATCCTCCGCTTCAGTTAGCGGGATTTTTGCCGAAACCTCTGCCGAAATCGTCTAACAATGAGCGACGAATTTGTGGTCACAGTTGGTTCTTGTAGTACAGTAAACACGTTTCATGTTGCAGGCAATCAGCTCAAAAATCATCTCGGCATGCAGTGGTCTACTTACGACCAGGACAACGACGCCATATCGTCTATTAACTGTGCGGTTTTGTGTACCGGCGCCTGGTGGTACTGGGGTTGCGCGGATTCTAATCTGAACGGGAATTACAGCGGTACCGTCTTCGGGAAGAGTATGAACTGGGGCAGCTTAGGCCCGTTTGACTTTACACAGATGATGGTTCGTCCGGCGAACTTCTCTAACTGACGCGAGTCGCTCTCGGAAACTCAACCTCACAGACTCGTTCTCTATTTGGGCTACTATAGTGGCATTAGCGAGTTCATTTAACACTTGATCACATTCATGAAACCATTATATCCACGTTGGCCAGTCGACGACGAAATGGAAGTTATATCTATACGATATTAGTAATGTTATGTATACGCCTGTTGTAAAGTTTTGATCTGTTGTAACATTTAATTAAATTTAATTGCTGTGTGTCAATGTTAAGAAATTAAACATTTTATTTATTCATTGCTAAGATTTGTTGTTAAAATAATTTTTTAATTTCACATAAAATGACATTTTATTCATTCATTGCTAAGATTTATTGTTAAAACAAAATGTTGTAAAGTGTTGTTGTTTTAAATATGTTTAAAATGTTTAAACATGTTATTCTAAAAGGGTTCCAAGTGTATGCAAAATCAAATATAATTTCATTGGAAAAATGAGTCAAAATTGGGAAAAAGCCAATTCAAATATTTTGAAGTTCAAACAAAGTTTCGGGCCATACTTCAAAGTTGTAATATTTATGTCATATTTGTGCAAAAATGAAACTCAAACTTCATTGAGCATAATCTTTCCCCTTCCAATAATTATTCTAAGCTGTATTTTTTTATATATTCAAAATTTCATGATACGAATATCATTAGAAAAAAATCGCATAACACACTCGGAATTAGCATTCAATACCGTAATATGTGGTAGTAATAATGTTCTGGTAATAAATTGGTAGTAAAGAAACAATTCATTTAATTCTTTACTAATTTGGTCATGACACAGCCTTGGAATCTACCTCTGTTAAATAGTTGTTTAATAGTTTTAGTTGTGTAATCTGAAATATCGATCAAACAAATCAACAGATTATTAATAAATTAAACGATGAAAATCAACGAGAGGCACCTATTTGACGTGGGACGTACAGCTAAGCCGACATGGTTGCCGCTGCCCTTAAGGTCGACTAAAGAATCGTCATGTCATTATTTATTATATCGGATTTTCAACCAATTACAACCAATGCAGTATACAATAAAATTTTAAATTATACTACAACACTTTTTTAGGCTAAGCATAAAGATATTTGGTAAAATATAGATATACAGTAGCCTAAAGATGATAGTTGCGAATACAAGTTGTTCAACAACAATTGGTAAAACTATAGGCTAAACATTCAAGCACATCGTGATGCCAAATTAAAAATTAAAGGGAAAGTCGGGCCACTTCTCAAACAGATGTAAAATTGGCCTAGATAACATACAAAGTAGTAGGTATGGGCAAAGTAACAAATGGTGAAATCGATTAACTTAACGAATACGCCTTTTTCGTTATTATCACTAAGAAGCATCTCCAACAAAACAATTGTATAACTTAGCTAAAATTGTGCCTCAGTTGTTCCGAAATTCGTGCAGACAGAAGTAACGTATCCCGTCGTTCCTAAATATCTAACCAGAGTTACCAGACGGTCCAGACATGAAATGGGATATTTTCAATGCGATTCAGCAATAGGGTTATCGCCTTTTTAATTCTCCCCATGTGAGATTGATTCGAAACAACAGTGGCGTCGCCAGGATTTCAGTTCAGGGGGGGGGGCAAACTAAGGCCCTTCTAAAAAAAGTCGCACAATAACCGCATTTTTATTTTGTATACCGATAAAATACAGTAACCGTTCTTCGCGAATGTTAACCGTACGTGTAACCGCACGTAACACGGAAACCGTTGTTCGTGAAAGGTGACCACGCGAGCGGTGTACTGCTGGCCTCGTTATCAGAACAAAGGCATATATATTATCATGCCGCGTGGGCTCTAAACGTTTCCAAATGGATATGAGCACCAACGCTACCCTTTTTAGATATGGGTATGCACTATGTAACTATAAATTTACAGTTTACCTTATAATAAAATCAGGCGAACTAATAAAACATACGTAAAACAAACACTATTCTATTTTTTTTGATCTGTCATTCTTTTGCTTTATTGCAAATAAACTGCATCTTTACTGTACAAAAATGCATATTATGCCCTATACAAAGAAACACTTTTCTTCTAACCGTGATAATGAGTCACTCAAATTAAACCCTATGCCTAGTTGAGACAAATAAGGCATAAGCCACACGTGATCAAGCAATCGTCGACTTTAACGACTAGAATACAGAGAACCAGAAATTGTGCATGCGTTCATCTCCAGATTTTGAGCATAATAGTAAACGGTTATACATATTGCTCTGTTTCCTCTTCTTCTTTTTCTTCTTTTTTATTTACAAATTACGTAATTAGTCTATTTCTTATTCGCAGCATTATGTTTGTTTATTTATTTATTTATTTATTTCATCACACAATACAATCACGCAATATGCAATCATGATCAAAGCAAATTAACGAGTAATGAAACAAGGTAGAAAAAAAGGCTAATTTAACCAATCTTAATTCCTACCCCATGTTTTTTAATAAATACACACGCTAGATACCAACATAATCCGACATAAATATATATTGCCTATAGAAGCTATAAACTCAAGATATATTGATATAAGTAAAGGTGAGATAATTTGAAAATATATAAACAACAAAAGCGAACTATAACAAAAACAGATTCAATGAGCACTCTTGTGCACCAAGTACTCGATATCCCCAATTTGCTAGTATACCGGGTCTATCACAAGAGCAATCACCTTTAAATAAATTTAAAAAACATGACAGAGATGTGAACAATTTGCATACCATTCAGCATTATACCAACCAAAGTAATATAAGTAAACAAAAACCAATACCTTTGTAATACAGCAAATAGAAAATGTTAATATTAACTATTAACCTAGCATTCATTATTAATACAGAATAGAATTTCATTCATATGCCGACAACAACCATAATTTTATTCTTTTTTTAAAGACAAGAATTGAATCCAGTGTTTTAAATTCAGTAGGAATTGAATTCCAAATGTGAGGGCCACAGATAGTTAATGCTTCCTTTCTAATATTTGATCTAGCAAAGTTAACATGTATATCTGTAGCAGTCCTAGTGAAATGAGAGTGAATTTGAGAATTTGGCTTAAAGCAGTTTGAAAACAAGTGGATCGAATCACCATGTAAATTATTAAACATAAATGTAGCTACTTGCATTTTATAAATGTCATAGACTGTTAAGCGCATTAATTGTCGAAAAATTGGTTTAGATGGAGAAAGCTTATTTGCCATAAACACTAATCTCAGACTCTTTTGAATAATATGAATTTTTTTAAGCTTGTTACTTGAACATATAAAAATGGCACAGTTAGACATATGAGATAAAATCATTGTGTCACATAAAATTAGCATAATGTCAGAGCTGGTTTTATAACGAATTCTACGGATTATGACCCATCTTGTTTTGATGATGTTTTCTAAGATTCCTATAGGACCGATACGTTCTAGTTCAAGCATCCCGGTTATATTTTTGCCAACACACCTGCATGCGGAGTAACATATCTTGAAAACATTAGTTGATAAGTACAGTAGTATGTAACTTATATTTATCTCGTTTAATAGTTGTGCAGTTATACGCCAATGCATACGTTGAATTTTTTTTAGCATTCTGTCAAAGTTGTATGATATGGAGCTGAGCAGATGCTCTAGCTTGGAACAGTTCACCACCCAAAAGCATACATCAAAGTCTCCTTGATTAAACCTCGTCGCCAATGTGGCACTAATACATTACACGGATTAGGGCTAGATACTAAACCCACCCATTTATTTCCACTCGATCTTTTTCGCGGTTGACGTAACGAAACTGTGACCAATGACTCATTTAATTTGGCGATGAAACAACCAGACAATGTAACCTAATTAATCCACTATACAGATCCCAGACAAACGTCAAGCAAGTCTGGAATAAAAATCAGCAAAGAGTTTATTTACCCTTGTATTTTAATGGGTCCTAGATAAATCAGTACCATAACAATACTCCCACATCAGTATCTCGGCTCGTGTGAAGTTTGATGGCCTCTGTCGAAATAGTTCTCAGCTATTTCAATTGACACGTTAATTCGCCTGATGGAGCCCTGAACAAAATCCGATCAGCGTCTACTTGCTAACATTCCTTTGTTTTCGTTCCGTGTGAATAATTGAATGCCGAAAGATATATTGTCATTGTCTGCCATCTACAGTTATATTATAATGGACTCAAAATGTTTAGTCGATTTCAAAAACGACATAATTTCTCGAGAGAAGTTGTTACAAATACCATTAAATGACTTAATATCCATATGCTTTGTTATGATCAACTGTAAGCTTAAAGCAGGAATCCGATAAAAAGTAAATTGTGGCCATAACGATCTTAGTGAAACTAACAAATTCCTTTCTATATAGACACAGAAGGCCTGTATTAATTATTTGCTTACCAGTATCAAACGTTCGTTAACACTGCGTCCAATGTCAGACAAGCGAATTGGTACGAATCCTGTCAATCTAGACGCTTTCCATTCGGCAAATCAGTCTATGGTTACTTGTTGTAGAGATCAGATCCGCCGTAGCGTTAAACACTTCTACGACTAGACGTCAAGTGGCAAGAAGAGTCAGTTGTTTGCCTGTCAGATAGAATTGCAAAAAACATCAAATTTTCGCAAGATTGACTTGTCTAGAAACGAACTGATCAAATCAAACGCGTCTACGAACACGCAACGAAGATTGCGATGTCACGATAGCCCAACTGGAATTTATTTTTTCAAGGAATTATTATGAATGATCTATGGTTGAATGATTGTGCTACACTATAGGCATTATATTATACACATAATACTCATATCTTGTGCTGTACACCAATTTAGTTTCTATGGAATTACAAATAATATGTGTCAGGACTGTCTGTTTTGTGCGTGCTCTGTATTTGACTTCTCGTTGTGTTCTGTTTTCTATCCCTTCAGTCCTACAGTCGAGACACTTCCTAGATGTTTAAATGTCTTTGAGTGTATTTTATTACTCACTTACTTCTGACAATAAAGTACAACTCCACTCGTAAGTTAAATTAAGTTTAATATTCAACTATAGCAAGCCTATGTACAGCACACTAAATATACTACATAACAAACGATATAAAGTTCATAGAATACTCTAAAGTTAAACAGACTCTAGCGGAGAACCAGGTTTTTCCGCATGCAGTGCTAAACATGCATTTACAATGAAAGGCCAACAACTTGCCTACTACACTACCAAAGCCGTTCTGCCTGTTATCAGTGAAACCGCTACTTGCCACCCTCAGCCCACTGCTATACGAGCCAAGGTACACGCGCTGCCTATACGATAGGTAAGTCCTGTACCTTACAGAGTCACTACAGCTCATGCAGTGTGTATTCAGCCACGCTTGAATCAGGGGATCGTTTTATATTTACCAGATTCTTTGTAATCTAGGCTACTCGTATTTAAATGAGACCGCCCTATACGACAAGGAGAAGCTAAAGTTGATAAAGCTATAGGGCCTATAGGTGAGAAGGCGGTTGCTTAGGCTAGCCTTTTCCAATCGTTTCAATGCATGACCAAGTAATTGAGTAAAAGACTCAATATAAGGCAAGCAGGCGCGGATACACCATTGGGGATGCTGGGGATGCATCCCCCCCC
>JAQGBK010000064.1:0-11373 GCA_034698505.1 Stercutus niveus
ACTCCAATTTTTCGTCCCTGTTCATCGTACGTACGTTCCACGTCCCCACTCTCAAGTGGGGACGTGGGCAAGGATTTTGCTCAATGACGACCTAGTGGGCCTTGCCGCCGCCCACCCTGCCGAACGCGACGCCTCCACCGTTGTCGTTGAGGTCGGAGGCCCCGTAGACGTCCTTCCCGTTTTCATTTTGGTTTGCTGCCATTGTTCTTGGGACACTACTCGAGGTGGTTTCCCGTTGCCTTCCTCAAGGAAGTTTTTGTACTTGGAGTCCCCTTTCCTTGCCACCGCCTACGTTAGCCGATCACTACCCAGCGTTGCCATCCCCTCCCTCACCACACTGAGGTGCAAGTTGGATTTTCATTTTTATTAAATAATTAAAATCATTTTATTTGATTTGTTATATTCGTAGAATGAATCAACGTTGTGTGGATATGATCAGCTGTAAAAATTACTATTAACATCTATTAATATCAACTAAAATCAATTAGCATCATTCATTAACATCTATTAACATCAGGATAGGGCCTACCATGGCTATATCTGGGATGGGTTGATATTGTTTTCATCACACTGTAAATATTCAGTATTATTGATTTATTTGATTAACTATCGTGTGGTGTCGCAATTTTTACACACAAAAGGTGTTTGAGGTGACAATGGGGTCAAATGTTTGGGTCTGTGTTGACCCCACGTTATGTATTATATTAAGCTACTCTCATGATAGGCCTACTATTTTGGTACATTCATCATTATGTTAAGCCGAGTCTAAATGTCAAAGCAGTAGTGCATTTCGCGGGTACCCGTGGTTTGCTACCAGGGTACCCACCCTTACAAAAAAATACCGAAGTGAAATTATTGTAAACTGCAGTATTACCGTTGTAATACCACAGTGTACTGCAATGAGTTAATTATGTGTAAATTTACATTTCCGAAAACACTCTAGTAAATTTTACTGTGGTACTTTTTCATAAGGGTAGCTGTCATTCCGGTTTATTCATCTCGAGCATAAACACTACACTGTATTATTATTATTTATCTCGAGCAATCTACCATTATTACAGCGAAGTGTTGAGCAGTGAGGAACCATTAAATTTTAATATTTTTTACACAGCAGATCGCCTATCAGCGATTCAGCATCGATATCGACCATCAGTTGGTAAAAGTCGTCAGTCGTCAAACGGTCTAAGGCGTCAGCCATCACTCGTGTGTCGGTAAAGTCGTCTGTCATCAGGCGTCACTTGTCTGTTGGTAAAAGTCGTAATTTCATCACTCGTCTGTCGGTGAAAGTCGTCAGGCGTCACTAGTCTTTCAGTAAAAGTCGTCAGTCGTCACTCGTCTGTTGGCAAGTTGCCAGTCGTCACTCGTCTGTCGACAAGTTGTCACTCGTGCACTGGTAAAGAGAGGTAAAACGAGAGGTAAAACATTTCAATAGCAAATGATTCAAACACCTTATCACTGGATATTTCAAGTAACATAACTTAGTCTAGTTAGACGTCGCAGGCACTTTACACTTGTTATTCTTAAATATTAAGTAGCAAAACTAGTTTTTAGTCTTATTAAAATTGTCACAGGCACTTTACACGTGTTTTCCTTAAACATTAAGTAGCAAAACTGTTTTTACCCCTGTGGTCACTAAATTAAGTTAAGCCTATTATCAATTCCCGCTCCTAGGGCTCACACGACAGAACAGGCATACGTAATACACGACAGAACAGTATACGTAATGAGAAATTGAGAATAGATTGGTACTCTGATGTAATTTTTACTCCAATCTTTGTAGGCCTAAGGCCTACAAAGTACTGCATGCTCTTGTAATGTAATATAAATGCATAATTACATCAATTTACATGTAAATACATAGGCCTAAATGCAAATTGTGTAATGTATAAATTTAAATTGTGTAGTTAATGTAATGATGATTTTCTTGTAATATATCGTTCTTATACTCTTGTAATAATCTGCTCTTGTAATACTCTTGCTGACGTAATGTTATTGTAAATTGTGTAACTGCAAACTAAGTAGAAGACATGGTAAAAAAAATAATGGCAGTTTTCCATGCTACAGATTAAAAAATCAGTGAGTCGCGCATGCATGGCACTAGCACAAGTGTTGTCATGGGATGTATGACGTCATCTGAATCTTCAGGCAAGATTCGAATCAACGGTAAGATGCTCCATATAATTTAACGTTTCAGCAGCTTGTGTTATAGCTGGACCACACATGATTCGTTTTCGTGAAACCGATTCATGAAAACGAATAATGACGGCACCTATAACGGTTTCATAAAAAAGTTTCACACACATGCTCTAACACACTATGAGTTATTGCGTACATGGGTCATTGCGATATAGGAATAATAGCTGTACGAAATAATAACTTGCCGTGTGATCACAGCATGTTGAATTTGTGACACATCATGATTCGTTTCCATGATTCGGTTTCATGAAAACGAATCGTGGTGTGGTCCAGTCATTACAGAAATATAATTGCAATTCGTGAGTAATTTTAACTTCTATTCACGAATTGCAGCATATTTTTCATGTAAATGATTAATTCTTAGTAGGCCTATGATTAAATTGTAGTTACCATTGAAATGTGGACTAATAATAAGTTGACTTTTGTTAATTAAAGCAGGTAGTAGTCGTACAAAATTTATTCCATGCTTCAGATGTCATGCTTTTGCATTGGTTAATTTTGATTTCCGCCAGAAGCTGGTCTGTTGATCATAATGTATGGTCATGTCCATTTCATGTGAAACATCATGATTCCTGACGCACCGTAGTGCGTCAAATATTTGACCGGACCGGTAACAAAACTTTTATTTTTGTAACGCTATGTTATTGTGACAAAAAAGTTAAAACTAAAAAAAACAATTAATTCACGTTTTGGTAGCAATGCTCTTCCTGTATGCGATTTGAATGTCTGATACTGTATATGGTTATGTTTAACCTTTCAAACATTCATTTATTCTTATTATATGATTCATATATATACCGTGTACTATATACTATTATAAAATATTATAATATTTAGTTCAAGATAATACATATGATGTCCATTAGATCAATATAACATTCTAGCAGTGCATTGCAGTGATCGAGCCGAGCACTGTCGCTGAGATCAGCGAGTACAACTCAGTCAATCCACATCGTAGGAAAAGAACTCACAAACCTCCCAAGAAACTGATCCTGATTTCACCAGATCAAAGCGGAATGACATTGACGGTAGATCGGGCTAAGATCCTTCCGCATACCATCACAACTCCAGCTGAGGACAGCACACACCAGTTGAGCGTTCAGCTGGCTCATGCTCTGCTCGATGGAACCGCGACCAATTTAAATGAGTTCAGTGAGGCCTTTCAACGATCTGACGGATCACTGGGGAGTGGCTGGAGGTCAGATTTGGAACGTACTCATTCTCACACCAATTGGGAAGGATCACAGAAAGGAGTGTCGCCGGAATTAAGAAACGCAAATTGTCCAGTTCCCCACCAGTCATCGGTGAGCTCGATTGAACTGGGTTACGGGACAACGGGTCTTGATGAAACGTTCGACGATGCTTATGGGATGAATACTATTGCTGGGCCACCATTCAAAGTTTCAGAGTCTGTGGTAACAAACTTAACTGTTCAGAATTCTTCCACATTACCAACTGAATGACCGTATGGTAGTCTGGCTATTGCCAGTAGGGCATGCGTTTAAGAGCTGGGCGTGGTAGAACAGTGGTTTAAATATTTCACTGCTTGGTACTTACTACTGAGAGTGTTAAAAGAGTGTAACATTTACAACATTTTTTTTAAGTTTTAAGTTTTTTAAGTGTCTAAGTGACAACATTTTTTTGTCACTTATCGTCAGTTTCTTGACATTTCATTCCAGGGCACTATGACACTCCCTTTACACTTCCATCTTGTTTTGTAATCGTAAAAAGCCATTTAAGCTGTGTAAACATCACATTTACTTTGCGAGGTAAAGTGATAACACTTCCTTGATCGTCTTGACATTTCATTCCTGGGAACTATGACATTCCCTTGACACTTCCGTTATATTTTGCAATTTTGAATAGCCATGAAAACTGTGGTAACAGAGTAACTTTGTGAAGTATTGTGAATGTTCCAGCGCTTGCAGCCTTTGATTTCCTTATAGTTGGACCACACTATGAAACGGTTTCTGGAAACCTTCGCAAATCGGTGCAAATCGGTGCAAATCGTTGTAAGTCAACGCAAATCGTTGCAGGTCGGCGCAAACATTTTTATGACGGTCTTAGCTCACGGTTATAAACAAATGGACGTAATGGTCTTGTCGTGCATAATAATGTCAAACGTTTTATGAAACTTTTGCGCCGATTTGTGCCGATTTTCAACAGTTTCATGAAACCGTTTCATAGTGTGGTCCGCCTATGACGAGGATGAAATGGGCAGTAGACCTATACAACTAAAGAGTGATTTTAATCAGGCACTAAGATAAGCACGTACAGCATCGTAAACACCTAAATTTTCAGGCAAATTTTATTTACTAAGAGTCTGAGATTTGTGGAATAACTTCTCAATTGGCCAAGTACAAGGGCTTGAGATTTGGCGAGTTTTTAAGAAAATATAAACCGTTTGAATCCAGTAATAGAGAGAAGCAAAATTCTACAGTTCAGTTCAGAAACCGATCCGAGACTTCGAAACTAAAATTGTTCAGTTATTTATAATCCTTGCAGAGAAAGTTATTGTTCCACGTTTTTTCTATGATGTTCTTTTTTCACTTACCCAAAGTTTTTGTATATGAGTGTATTCGACTAGAATCGGGTGATCGTGAACCTAAGTACAGGTCGCTTAATTTTGATATGTTCAACTGTTCATGGCTAATAATATCACAGAGCTCCGAATGAATTTTACCAGCGATTCACCAGTTAACGTAATAATTTTTACTCGAACACTCGAATATCGTGTTTAATGGGCCATTGGCTTGTTAATTAACGTTGGTCGTTAAACTGCAACTAATTATTTTGTGTATTGCCTCATCCTTTGACCGACCACAACGAACACTGTCGCGCTGCATCTTTGTCTAAAAGAATTGTTACAAAGATGTCGTGCAATTTTGGTCTAGCATATTTGTTTGCAGATAAACACTGACCACAATACCCCTGATAATCCGATTCACAGAACAATTTTATCGTGCAAATATTCTAGTCATGGTTGTTCCTGAATATTATTACGAAGGTCATGCCGAAAGTCTTGGCAATGGAGTAATATTTTTAAAACTGTTAACTCTAGAAACTATCTTACTTATCTATCTTACTTACCAAAAAAATAACTTAAGCATTATCTCGATAGATGATGGCACAATCGCAATTGACAATGGGGTACATAGCTTACTCCGTTATAAAGCTGAAAGTGTGATCGAATTTCCTACGAAAACAGGAGAACAAGCAGACAACTACCATACAACCTAAATCTCACACCATTCGATTTTCACCTGTTGATCTGTTGAAAGATTACTACAGAGTACAAAAGTTTGAGGATGATGAGGCTATCAAGTGTGCAGTGTACGCATAGATACGAAAGTGCGAGTCTCATTTTTCGCAAGTGGATTTTATAGCAGACTCAACCGTTACAACGAGTGCATCGCGTGAAATGTGATCTAATTAACAAATAAATTTGTAAATGTTTTATTTTTTTTGTCGTGAACTAGTAAGATGTTGTATAATACTCACATGAAAATCAAGTTTCTAGGTTTAATAGTTTTACAAATATTAACCCAGTGCCAAGACTTTTAGCATGACCCTCGTAATACACTACCACCCTGGCACTGCGCTACTGGCACTGTCTGTATCACGAAGTCTTTGTTAACGTCTACGTCTGTTTAGATACGGTAGTCATTGTTATCATTTTTCCATTTACAATCAACGAACAACAATACTTTGCAATGCAACGGAAGCAATTTTATTTTCGTGCGGCGAAAGAACGACATTATGAACACATTCAAAACCTGAACATACCAACGTGTTTTCATGTGTCAACATATTCAAGCAGAAAAAACCTACTGTTACACCCTAAACAGTATCACATAGGGATTGGAAGGATCATTTAAGTCAACTACCGGCCTGGCTAATTTTCATAAAGGTACCTCAATAGTTATGTTCGATCAAAGGCTTGCAAATTTGTATTCAATTTACAATAATAGCCGCGAATTGATTGTGCAAAACGCAAAAATTAGCTAAGAGATTTGAAGTAAATATCCCACCTGTTATACATACGCTTTGGATATGAATGCAGAAAATGCACAAAAGCAGCAAAATAAAATAACAATTGCCCTAGCTAGCAAATTGCTTTCTCAAACATATTTAGGCTCTCTGCTTTCATCCGGCTTAACTAAACGAGTTGAAATCCGAAAAAAACACGTCATACTACTTGCAAATCCAGAATCAAGTTCAGAATGAAGTTCAGATGTAATTACTGTCAGACTATCATAGAAAATGTTAACTGCAACATAATATAAAATATCGTAACGAATCAATTAGCAGCTTAATCCAGCACAATAATTACTACAACTACGTGGTGAGCAAAATTGTTAAAGCTGCCACGAGGCTACATGGCTTTCGATAAATTCTGTAAACACCAAAGAAAGGCACATTCCATAGTTCAACAAAATGCATCAAGTAATTTATTATTTACCTCATTATTTACGTTATTTACCTTGTTATTTACCTTGTTATTTACCTCTTTGCCACTGTCCGGGTACCACATACCCCATTACCCGTACTAGCAGCCAGATTTGGGAAAAAAGCACTAAAAAGCTTATTGAAATTTTTTTCCCCGTCGTGATTTTTCTGACATCCTGAAGACCGCAGCTCTAGACAAAGAGACGTCAATGAAAATTTGCACCTTAAGAAACGTAAAATATAATAAGGCTTTTGATCAAGATCACTTTAAAGTCTATTAAAGCTGAATAATTAAAGAAGTTGCAAGCAATCATATTCCAAATAAGAGAGCGTTGTGATGCTCAAATAGTAGAAATACATACAAATGCAGTTCCCAGAATGGTAGCAGAGATGGAATTAATTAGGAAATAACTGATTCCACGAAGCTGGCGTAATTTGATGGTTCATTGTCCGCTGAAGAATGTGTGCAATTTTGGCTGATTGCAACAGAGCAAAATTTTAAACAAATTTATCAAAGTTACGGCAAATTTTAGCAATAATAGTGGGAAATGTTAAACCTGTCAAGGGTAGCTAGACCAGTTGTAGTATTTGCGAAGACCTGCTTGAGAGATTTATGTCTTATCGTACAAACTAAACAACAAATCCCGCGCGGGATAATTTTTTGATGAATCAAAAACATGCGATTGTGAATACTTGAAGAAGGCCCGTATGCAAAGGACGACTATATGATCATTCCCACATCAATGATAACACATGACAAATTACTAGTTTTATTATATTATAACATGCATGCATAGTAACGCCATACGTACCATTTTTGGAGGCAAATTGCCTATTTTGAAAAGACTTTTAAAATCTAGCATATACAGGGTCCGGCATAAGTATGTAACGAATAACAAAAATTAATAACCTTTCCAGTTTTCAACATTTTTGAATTATTTGAACGTTATCTATAAGAAGAAAGGTGGGAGTTTTTTTACAATACCAGTGGTTGTTATGGTAACGGGGACCTGACTTTTGCCATAGGCCGGACGCCAGAAGCACTTTATCGCAGGCGACAGGCTGCCGCAGCGGCAATTGTTTGTCTCGTTCGATATGCCTCGCTTTCTACTGAATGTTGTCAAAATTTCCTCATAATCGAACGATAGGTCTACTGCTTTGCATGAAACAGTTTACTTTCGCAGTCTTTCAATCAATTCTTTGAACTAAAATCTTCAAATAATGCCGTGTACGCTTACTGTACACTGTCGGCAATGGCATGGGTCAGTAATGGTCTGATCTGGAATTGCAAGGAAATAATTTCAGATCTGCTTTATGCATACCGGGTGCGTCTCAATGTTTTGTCACTAAGATTGAGTTGCTTACTGCGACAGTTATTTTGATGTCATTTGGTTTTGAACAACAGATTGTCTTACACACTCTGTATTTTCTATACCGGCCGTTCTGGGTCGTCCTTCATGGGCATCGTTGGCTTTCCTGGGGTCTGAATTTATTGACGAGTCTCAGTATTTTCTTTCGAGATGGAGTTTTAGGTACAGCAAAGTGTCTGCATGCAGCTTCGTCGCGTAATGTAAAGTTCGACAAGTTTAATCTGCTGCTCCAACGTTAAGATTTTCAGAAACACTATTCTCAGCCTAATTCAATCTGTGGATACGATCTTTTTAATGCTGATAATGAAGATTAAATGCTCTATATCACTTAACACATAGCCCAAGCTTACTCTAGGCCTAATAAACACTAGTTAAGCAAGGGGATGTGACTGCGAGAGCGTGCCTGGTTCAGCATCATCAACATGACGTCAATCAATACACAGTCGCTGCAGCGGCAGCCCACGCTGAAGTGCTTCTGGCGTCCGGCCTATGGCAAACGTCAGATTCCCGTTACCACCATAGCAACCAATAGTATTGTAAAAAAACTCCCACTCTTTTCTTCTTTTATATAACGTTGAAAGAATTAAAAAATTTTGAGAAATTGAAAAGTTATTAATTTTTGTTATTCTTTACATACTTATGCCGGACCCTGTAGATAGAATCTTAACTACAACTACCGCGACAGCTAACAATAATATACACTGTTCTCTGCCTTAATGATAATCCCTGAATTAGTACGCAACACTGCCTAGCGTCAACACCTGAATCAGTACGCAACGCTGCCTTATGGCAACATCTTAATTAGTACACAGCACTGCCTTGTGGCAACACATGAGTTAGTACGTCACACTGCCTCGCGTGAACACCTGAAATAGTACGCAACACTGTCCTCGCAGCAACATTTGAATTAGTACGCAACACTGCCACGCGTCATATATAGAAAGATAAACAATCCCTGAATTGAATACAATACACTGGCCCATATGAAATCCTGAAAAACACAAACTCTCAATAACGAATAAAGCCTACGTTCATGCTTGGGATATACAAATTCCCCGGCGGTTTAGTCTTCAGCTTATATTGTAAAACAACGAAATAACTAAACAAGTTGGGCATTTACAATTTAGCCTGAATCAACAAATAGCTCTTGCAACAATAGATCTTGCCAAAAAATCTTAAATCAATCTACAACTGAGGTTAATCAGGGTCTCCGATTAACTGTACTAGGCCGTTACTTTAATAAGATACTCTTTCGCTCTAGCAAGTTAGCCAACCCTTATGCGAGGTAGTCACGAGGTAGCCAACCTTTGTACACTAGCAGTCTAGCAAGGTAACCAACCATTGTACACTAGCGAGGTAACCAACCTTTGTACACTAGCGATGTAGCCAACCTTTGTACACTAGTGAGGTAGTCAGGAGGTAGTCAACCCTTGTACACTAGCGAGGTAGTCAACCCTTGTACACTAGCGAGGTAGTCAACCCTTGTACACTAGCGAGGTAGTCAGGAGGTAGTCAACCTTTGTACATTGACAAAGTAAACAAACTTTGTGAAGTACTGAGGTAGACCAACATACAATGACACAATGTTCAATAACGGTGGTCAACAGAACCACGCATGTTACAGTGTCACATGTAAGAGTGTCGCATGCTTGAGTGTCACACACGTCGCATGTGTGTTGCATGCGTCGTGTCACAGGCAGATAAAAATATAGGAAAATATTGACAGCCAGCGACTCATCCCACATGATAGTCCTCATTCCAGGGATAGAATTAGGGCTAACCCTCACACGTACAACATTCAATCCAGGGACAGAATTAGGGCTAACCCTTACACATGCAACATTCAATCCAGGGATAGAATTAGGGCTAACCCTCACATGTATAACATTCAATCCAGGGATAGAGTTAGGGCTAGTTAACCCTTACACGTGCAACATACAATCCAGGGATAGAACTAGGGCTAACCCTCACACGTGAAACATTCAATCCAGGAACAGAATTAGGGCTGACCCTCACATATACAAATAGCATTCAAGGGATAGAATTAGAGCTAACCCCAACATTCATTTAAAGGATTGAATTAGGGTTAGCCACAACATTCATTCAAAAGATAACTTTTTAGTTAATTCTAATCTATATAACTTGAATGCAAGCATTAGAGTTAGGGTTAACGCTAACCCATATAACATTCATTAAAGGGATACAGTTTGGGTGTACCCAGTCCCATTCAAAATTCAATGCATTCATGCAAGGGCTACAGTTAGGGTTCATACAACCCCGATCCATACAGCTCCTAAATTCAATTAAAGAGTTGCTCATAAACACTACAAGTGGAATTGTGTGGATGTCTCGTCGTTGACCAACAACAACAGCAAAACACCGGACATCTCGCTGACCAATTGAAACAATGAGAATACACCAACTGATTTCTATCTGACCAATAACACAGCGAGAATACATCACCTGATATCTCACTGCTGACTAATAGAATTGGAAAGAATAGATCATCCAATATCTTGATCAAACATTGAGAATGCACAACATGATTTCTAGTTGGGGTAAGAAAAGACAACACTACCCACAGCAAGAGGTTTATCCCCCTCCCATATATTGCTGCCCCAATGCTTTGCTGATACACGTCGATACCTGCGTAACACAGGGCTAAGCTAATTCGTCGCCTTTTATCCTACATGGCAGCCACTGGCTTACTCGCTCAGCCTAATATTCCAACGAAAAGAGAATAGACCCAGCTTTTTACTCGACCTTCACATCAGCAAAATGTTTACACACTTCGCTTAGTGGTTTGGGAAATAGTTTGTATATTAATAGACGAGTTGTAAGCAACTCGTCTATCATGGACACAACCAAACAAAAACTAGCTGTTTAAATGAAGGTCACTGGGAAATGTATCGAGAATTTTAAAAACAATTTAACTAGATGACTTAACCTAGATGATGAGAACCTAAATGATAATAGCATCGACACTGGATAATGATAGCCTAAATGATAGTAGCCTAAATGATAGTAGCCTAAATGATAGTAGCATGGATAACAATAGACTAAATGATAGTAGCCTACATAATGATAGCCAAAATGATAGTAGCATGGATAATTAATGATAGCCTAACTGATAGTAGCCTAAATGATAGTACCATGGAAAAATGATAGCCTAGATGTCAAAGTATGAATGATTTAGCCCAGATGTTCATAGCCTGTGTAACCACACAGATTATAGAGCAATGATAAAATCAAAGTCTGTAGCTTAGATGTTACCTGATAATTATCTTTAAGTGTCTGAACAAGTTAACTGGAATACCGCTGCATCCCATTGGCTGAACAATTAAACAGCCACTGCCTC
>JAQGBK010000065.1:0-11357 GCA_034698505.1 Stercutus niveus
TCAAGACGAACGTTTCAGTACCAATTGCATGCGCCCAGCTATCATAGTGACCGAGCTAGTAGCGTGGGGACTTGGTAGTGTATAAGCAAAGCAACAAAAAGCTTTGTTGGCGTTAATCATCAAAAGCATTCCAGTTTCTAGCGATGCTTTAACAAAAATTTAGCCAGGCATTAAAGGGTTAAAGCTTTTTTGAAAACTTTATCCCTACCGCCCCGGGCCTCCCCTCCCCCCTTGCCAGCCAGATATAAAGATTTGCGTTCTTGCGTTCAGCAAAACCACCAGTTTGATATATCTGTCCCCCTTCTTGATTGGAGCAGACGCCTTATATTTTACCATAATTTCAACACTGGCTAATGAACAGTTGGTGTAACTGACAAAATTCACATATATAGATCTAGTCAGTAGCGGTTTTACAAAGTGTCCAAACTCAAAATGCAAGACGCTTCAGACAGCATTGGAGCCATGTGAAGAGAGTGAAAATATAAAAGTTTTGAATTTCTGGGTCCATTAAGTTGCATATCATACCAGTAATAGGAATAATTTACTATGTATGCGACTATGCGCGTGTGCTAATATGTTACGCGCCCGATATTTATTGGACCATGAGTAAAGCATACCTGTACTTGGCTATTTTGTCCGCAGCAGAGCAGGTAGCGGAGAGACACGTCATCTGTTTTATAGCGTCAAGTGCCGCCTCGTGTTTCGCCTTTTGTTTATTTCTCGCTGCACAACATGACCACGACATAAACAGAGTGAACACACAATACTAGCTTGGACCTGCACAACACGGCCACGACATAAACAGATTGAAGGTACAATTAGCTAGCTTGGACCTGCACAACACGGCCACGACATAAACAGATTGAACGCGCAACTAACTAGCTTCTGCACAACATGACCTCGACGTCCACCGAATGTACACCTTACAGGGACACAGGCGAAGCATTGACCTGCACAAAAAGGCCACGAGACCCACTGACTGGGCATACCTTCAAACAATGGTAGTCATGCGTCAGTTCACAGTGAGCGGTGTACTAGAGCTTTGTCTGGCTGTGAAGTGTTTTGTTTAAAAACTAGATAGGCTATGCGATAGTGATACAAGATTATAAGACACAAAGCAGACCTTTGCCGGCGCCGATGTAATCGCCTGCCATTACGACAAAGACAAATAGAGGTTCGTGGAGGGTCCCCCCTTTGGCCACGAGCTCGTAACGCGGGATTAAATCTCGTCCTGTACAAAGCTCCTGCAGATGGCTCACCGGGGTTGTCCAAGACTCTATCTGCGGCAGCTGAACAAGAAACAGAAAGTTATGACAACGATGTCCAAGGCTAAAAAAAGCCTGTGCCCAGGGACGGTACTTCACAAATTTTATAATTTAGGGCCTCGGGTCTTAAAATAGGGGCCACGAGTGCTACAATGAAGGCCCAAAGGCCTGGGTTTTTTATAATGTATTTTTGTGAACAACCATTGCCGGTACTGACCAGTAGCAAGAAGTGCTAGGTTCACGAATGCGATATTATTAATTTATTGCGTATAGGATTAGTGCTCCTAACAATAAAATTTCGTGGTTTAAAAAAGTTCTTGAGCGAGGAGAGACGACCTGAAGTTGTCGTTAGACGCGAAACGGGCATTAAACTCTTCTTCTTATTGTTTCTTCTTTACCGTCGATCGGTAGGTGCGCATCTAATTCTAATCTCTTGCAGTAAAACTTGAGAACAGGAATCAGTGTTAATGCTAGGAATAGGAGCGAACTTGTACTCATGTAATATACTCTCTAGGCCCCAGCACATTTTCATCGCTTCGACGGAAAAGCTCATTATTATTATTAAGAAGAGGTGAACATAAAACGATTTTCTTACGAAATCATCCGCGCCTTCATCTTGCTCCGCCATTTGACGCCTCAGATGTCACCCGAGTAAATTATCACTCTCTGACGCCTAATCGTTAGCAATAAGTCAAAAAAATTCGACCACGAAACACAGTCGCGCAATATTGCGGAATTGATGAGCCTGGCCGTCCGGTATCCAAGACACCAGCGATCGAATGCGACGGGCTTGGCGCGTGCTAATTAAGGCGACGTCATCTATGGGCGACGTAAGCAAAGATTCAATCAAGAACAAAAGTAATCTTTCAAGACAAGGAACAAGAAGCATTCACGATTCTCTTATGCTTTTCGGCAAATACAATTTTACAAAATTAACGCAAGAATAAAGACGAAGCTTGAAAAGATTACGGCAATAGACAAAATAGAGGATACAGTCCTATAATAATGCGAAAATTTAGACAACATTATGATGGTAAAATTAGTTACAGGCAGATAGGGCTGTGATTCTGAAGATTCTGAATATGCCTCTCATGAAAACAATACAGTCCATAGCTCGAAGATTGACTTTATATCAGATTGACTCAACGAAATATATATTTTTTGACTCATGTTACAAAATTACAAGTAGATGAGGAGAAGAAGACTAATAACCGTTACAGTAATAGCCCTACTAATGGGTCTTTTTGACTCATTTTGATGAAGAAAATAAATTATTTCAAAAAGTCGTAACCAAAAAACAGACCGAAGTCCGGTGGTTTGGTTTTATCGCTGAAAAAGTAGAAAGAAGGCCAAATCTCAAAAGTTTCTGCTAGAAAGTGCATCAATCAGTTTTGTTTACTTAATTTAATTGGCTTTTAAAACAATCAAAACATATATTTATCTCTGAGCACATCGTGAATGGTCGGCATGGCGCACGTTGTATCCTGATCAGTTTCACGTGAGCGGGCAAGATGGAAGAAGTAGATGGGATTATCGTGCACAATCTGCGCTCGATCGGCTGGTAATTATCGCGAGATCATCACGATAATCCACAGCGGATTATCGCAGGATTATCGTTTAATTATCTTCGCAATGTCTGGTTGTCATGAATAAATTGATATCAATAATTGCCACATAATTAACCATCCACACTGTGGGTTGGCCTGTGTTGTAGACTTTCGTAGTGGGCGTTGGCTCGTGTGTTTGAAATTTTTAAAATGTCCTTTTCGACTGCTGGAAGTGTCATCAGGACACAGATAACGAGTTTTAAAACTTGTTGGAGAGTGTACGAAGTGAAGGTGCGGGTATAGTGGTTCACATCCTCAAGCTTCGTTTAATGTCCTGCAAGTATCGGAGGATTTGCACTGTTCTGTGCATTTTTCTGACACAAAATAACATAAAATAAAAAACATAATTAATGCAAAATAAAAAAGGGGACACAAAATAACGCAGTAGACTATATCGTTGGCGTATGGTGCAGTTACAAGAATCACGAGAGCATACCGTTTGCGACTATTTCAGCAAGAAGGTTTTAGGCAAGCAAACAAAACGTTATAATTACGGTATACGGTATCTTAAAATTTGTGTAAAACTCGTTGCAAATCATTTGCGTATAACAAGGAAATTAAAGGAATGGCATGGCAGCTAGATTTAATATTTCAATTGTATGTTCTAGTACTTGTACTTGAATGATTTAATATCTTGTTTTGGTTGCAGTGACTTGGATGATGAGGTGGAGCGGCTGCGACAGTTCACCCCAGAGATGGTCGTCGAGGCGACGGCGCGCTGCCTTCGTGCCATCGACACAACGGTGGACGTACACTACAAGCTGCCACCTAGCATGGCGGCGCGGTTCCGTGTCGGCACCGGCCTGGCCACGGCAGTCCAGGCAAGACACTAGAACTCACCACACTGAACATGATTGACAGGCTTATAGAACTCACTATGCCATGGTAGAGCAGATATAGCTAGCGACAGTGCGACACCAAGAATATGCGGCAAGACTGCAAAAATTATGCGGCACAATTTTTTAAAAATTTTAATAACTTTATTTATATACAAAAATAGTAAATAAATTGTTGACAGGCCTATTGCCGCATATTATTCTCTATTTCTTGTATATATTTGAATATATTTTTTAGTTTGTAGGTAAATAAATATGTTAAAATGTTATTATTACTATTAATTACTTAATTAACTAATTAATTAATTAACAAATTATTATGTTACTATTATATTACATTAATATATTAAATATTTCGTATTTATTTACGACAGGCGTTGGGCTTCAAGGGCGACATTGGCTACCATACGTTTCTCTACTCTAATGAGCTGGAGATTAGACGGGTTCTTATGTTTCTAGTCGACCGCCTGCCCAAGGATCACACCGAGTCTACCCAGGAACCGCTCAGTAAGAATAATTCCCGTTATCTTTCCAACGTTATCAAGAGCAAAGTTTTATGTAAAGTTGTGATGAGATCGCAGCTGATCGGTAATGTTTTTATTGTGCCTTTTAATGTGTCGAAAAGATTTGATTATATGATGAGATGCTCTACATAAATATTTATAATCATAGATTGCATACATTGTTAATATTTAAAGGTAATTGTTTTTCTACCGGTTGATAATACACAGGGAAGCAATGTTAACTTTTATTGGGGCCTGTATAAATATAGTTGGTTCCATCAGATCGCACCGCTAATGCAAGTTTTCTTTAACATCGTGACAGTTGATCTAAATGGCTGACTGTGGACATTTTAAATTTTAAATTTAAAAATCATTTTTAACATATCTTTTTGAAAGTTCCATCAAAATAATATTTGACAATTTAGGTGTTTGTATGTCATGTTACACCTTGCCGTCTTGTCGTTGATATTCACATTTTTGGCCACATGGGCTCGAATCCAGTACCTAGTGGTTTGTTTGGCAGGTCACTTCTGCTCCTGTATTTTAAGTTTAATTGCAGTTTAATTGTGATGATCTGTTTCAGATTCGATGGCTCTGCT
Organism: Stercutus niveus; assembly: GCA_034698505.1. Classification (NCBI taxonomy): domain Eukaryota; kingdom Metazoa; phylum Annelida; class Clitellata; order Enchytraeida; family Enchytraeidae; genus Stercutus; species Stercutus niveus. Next base: position 4,811 of record JAQGBK010000065.1, read on the forward strand.
TCAGAAAACTATTTCTGCCGAGATTTCCAAACGTCTTTCCTGTCCGTGGATACTTCCAGTGCTTCGTCCGCAGGTTCGGTTTTGTGTCTTTTGCAGCACAATATATTTTACGTCACAAAATATTACAGTGTACAGTCTAGTCTATTACTATTGATAGATTGTGCACATTGGCATATTGTCACTGTTATCGTTATGCAGTGGTCAACATATTTGCTGTGTTTTTTGTTTGTTTTCTGTAATTGATTGAACGGCCGCTCCATAAACGGCCATGGAGTGGCATGTAGCCCACCATATAAAGTCAGTTAAATGGACAATAGGGCATGCAATAATAATAATTGCATGGTTTTGCCAGTATTTTAGTTTATTTGTTATCTGTTATTTTGATTTTATTTTTTTAATTTAAAATTTTTAAAATTTTATTTATTTATGTTATTGCTAAGATCCGCACGACACACTCGTTTTCAACCAAAATTGACAGTTTTTATATTCTTAATATATATTATTTTGTTAGGACTACCTGGAAATAAATAAATTGGAAGTTTTATTCACAGTACTCGGCAGACATTTGGATCATATTTGAATCCCATCTAAATCGTCGTTTATATTCTGCTATCATATTTGGATCGTATTTGGATCGTTGCTTATCGTTGCTAAGTAGGCTTAACCATGTTATTTCATAATCTTTTATTATGTAAGTAGATCAGAAGTTTGATAAAATGATTCATTAGTACTTGGGAAGTAATTTTATAATATTAGTGGCACATATTTGGACCATATGTTTGGATGGGTTTGAAGGCGTCCAGTGGTGTTCGAAGATTTCGCACATGCCGGCTGTCTGCCCCGGTGGGCCTGCACGATATTTCTCATCCGCCTCCAAAAGGTACGTCAATCGTAAAGTTGTTTTGTGGCTGCTATAACTAATGGCTTACCGCATTACCAATTTAATTACCCGGGTACACCAAGTCATCACGTCCTTTTACTCATAGTAATAGTACCTATGATGTCCCCGATGTTGCCAGTTAAAAATGAAACAGACGTTAAACCGATATGATGATGGATGATGTGCAACATCGTAAATTTGAAAATTCTAAAAAAAATAAAGAACGAATGAACTTAAGTAGTTGAAAGAAATGATGACAGCATTTGCTTGGCTGTTTTTGTATTATAAAGTAAAAATAACGAATCGGTAATCATCTAGAATCTACTAGAATCTACTAGAATAATACATGTTACCAGAATAATTAATAAACAATGAACTTACAAATTTGAAAATGTTAAAACAATTATACATACCTTAACTTGACTTATTAGCTTCTTATTAACTAAAATATTGTAAAAAATTAGTTTGTTTGCTTTTGGATTGCAACTTTGTTACCCGGTATCCAGTATGGCCAGTGGTTACCCGATCAAATCACTAGTTTGTAAGTTAAAGGGAGTGTTGGGTCACTTGTTGGGTCACTTACAGAGGTAACATTTATATTGTTAGTATAACTTAATATGCAAAGTAGTATGCAAAGTAGCAAATTTATGGTGAAAGCTATCCTATAGTTTTGCATTGCAAAGATGTCTTTTTAGTTATTATTATTAAGAATCGTCTCCATAACACAAAATTCATGCCGCAGCTATTGTGCCCAAGTTGTTCCGGAATTTTTTCAGCAGAAGCAATGTATTCTGTCATTCCTAAATGTGTAAACAGACCTAAAATGTGATTTTTTCAATGAATTTCACCAATAATTTGTCACCATAACTCATTCAAATGTGAAGTACAGGTGTGGGATTTAGTCAAAAACATTGGCGGCCCACCTCTTCCTTTAATGACAACCAGTGGGCGGATGTACAGTAAACTACCAAACACTCTAGATAGTTAGCTTGTACATCTTTTAAATGTTATAGTAATGATTTGAGAGATTAACGAAGGCATTTGAATTTGGTTTTCAGAGCTCAACATATATTACCAGTCAGCAATGCCGTACGCGTACGAACAGCCTCGTTCCCGTGACGACCTACCGGCGGCCATGTTGGAAGATAACGCGAGGGTGGGGAGTCTGCAGCGGGAGTGGGAGGCGGAGTGGAGTCAGCAGGGGCTCGCGTCACGACTCTCTCCCCAGGTACAGGCTTTACAAGTGTAACTAACGGGGCCAGGTACAAGCTGCACAGTGTAACTAACCCCAGGTACAGGCTTTACAGTCACTAACCTCAGGTAAATAGACACTACAGGTACAGCTACTGATACAGGTACAGGATGTGCAGTCACTAACCCTGGGTACAGGCTGTACACTGTGTGCAGTGACTGACACAGGTGCAGGATGTGCTGTTTTCCCAGGTACAGACTAACCCAAAGTCACTGAGTAGTGGATAGGTTCTGGTCTCATGACTATATCCCCCGGGACAGGTTGTACAGTCACTAACCCTAGATATTGTACATAGTATACATACTCTAGTAATCTGTTTGAGTTAGCAGGGCCTGGCATCACGACTTCTTTCCCTTGTGCAGTAACTCAGTGCCTACTCTATAGTCATTGTGTGTATGGTTAGTCAGCAGGACCTCACATCGTGGCTTTATCCCCATGTACAAGTTGTACAGAACTTTTCTAACCCCAAGCACAGTCCCTAAATTGATAATCCCCAACTCTGCAGTCGATGTGTTAGTAGTTTGATTGAGTTATCTAGGCTCTGCTTCAAGACATTCACTCCAGGACCTCCAGTTGTTTCTGTCACCCAAGGTGAACTCCTGAGTTGACACCAAATGCTAAACGGACAAAATTAACGAGCCTTGAAACATCTGAAATGTTGTCTTATTTCAGGAGTACAAGTCACGGAAGTGCCAGCGACTGAGACAGAAGATCGCCGATCAGCTGCGCCAGGGGGTCACCCAGTCCCAGCTTTGTGGGGGTCGTGACCTTGGCCAGCTCATCGCGTCATTGGGCGGGCAAGACGCGCTTGCCAACCGCGGCAAAGGGTCGCGCTTTACACGCATAGAAAAACTGCAGTTTGCGCCGGTAGGATTCTCATAAAGTCGGCCATTTAAAATAAATTCCTCGGAAAACGTCTGGGATGTATTTTGGGGTGTAATGTATCACAGGAAATGAGTATTAGATGTTAGCTGACTGCGGACATATAATGAACTGTGGACAAACCCTTGTCTGACAAATTCCGTGGATAAGTTTCTCCCTTGGACCTGTCCAACGGTCATGGGGCATCCCCGATGCTGCCAGTCGACGATGAAATGGACGTTTAATACGAAAAAGTGACCGCTATAACTCACAACTTCAAGTCACTGACCACAGCACAACAGATGGAAATTGTTTATGTAGTAGTCTATTATAAGTCACATATTGATCAATAGGATTAATATAAGGCTGGCGGTCAGTTGTGTTTCGTTTAAGAGAATTTGTGGTCAGTTGGCTGTAGCTGTTTGATCGCGGCTAATTTAGTTATGTCCAGTTTTATGGCACTCTTTTTGTTCATTCTTATCTGCGTTCATTTGTTCATTTGTATTGCTTGCACTATTACATTTGCTGAATGGAATTTTTAGCGCTATCTCATATTGTTTTCAGGATGAAGATGCTGTGCTGAATCAAATTGGTGCTATGAGCGAAGGAGGAAATTCTGGAGCAGAGCCGGTATGTTTGACTGTCAAGCACTGCATATCAAAGTATACTTAATAGGGACTAGCATGGCATGAAGTATGGTGCAGTCGTATCGCGCATACAATGTGAATTAGATGAATTCTGCCTCGGAAGGGAAGTGAGATGCTTGCTGCGCGGTTGATTATCAGTGGTGTCAGTGGTGGGTTCAACGAAGGCAATAGTTGCATCGCGTATGCAGTGTGTTAGCGAGAGCCTGGGCTACCTAATAAGTAGGTCAGAGCCAGTGCTTGTTGTTGTCATAAAGATCCACGCCCCCTAATCCGTGTTTCCTGGGAAGCGGGCGTGTAATCAAGTGCATATAGTACTACTAATTAATACTACAATAGGCACTACCTGCAGAGATCAAAGCAGTCGTACGTAGTGTAAAAACTATAAAAATTAAACTTACGAACAGTATTCTAAGCTAGTTAATGCAGAGCTACAAGACAGAAATTGTGGCCTCTTGATTGGTTGTTGGCAATGTTCAATTGACTGATTGTTATACTGATTGATTGATTGTGTTTTGATTGACCCTCTTACTGCTGTTTATAACAGATGAATGTAATCGTATGTATATATCTATGCAAGCAGGAGAAGAGAGCAGAGGAGATAAAAGAATTGAGTGAGAGACTAGCGGAGCTTACGTCTAGAGCCAATGGGCTGGACGCCGATGCTCGCAAGTTCACGCAAGGCATGTTCCAGGTAATGCTGGGCTTCGTGCATATAGTGCCAGCCATTTAGCCCTAGTTCCTATATTTTTGAACTTCTCACTCCATACATCCAACTGGAACCTTTCGATCCTCTGATGGAAACCTTCTAGTCTTTCCCAATGTCCGTTCTGCCACTCTTTCCTCCTTCCTCTTCGCCGCTCCCACAATTTGAAACTCCTCGCCACATTCTCTCCGCTGTGCTCCATCCCTTGGCACTTCTCTCTCTGGCCTTAAAACCCATTTCTTACCACCATAGTAAAGTTTCACTATCCTCCTGCCTGATCTCAACCAAAATCGACCTTGGTTTTTTTCACTGACCTTCTGCTTTCTTCCGTCCTTGCATCTCTTAGCCTAGGTGGGGCTTAGGGTTTGCTTGTGTCCCAGTAAGACGCCCCCGAACGTCTTCGATGGCGAAACGGGCGTAAGACACATTATTATTGTTTTATAGTCACATAGGTTCAAGTAACGTTAATGAATTTTGCAGTCAATAATAATTAACGTGAATTTTTTATTGCATGTAGCTCGTATTACTCCTAGACACTACATGAATTGATTAGCGACTGCTAACTTGATTTTGTCTTTATTCTTACAGGCAATTGTGCACCATGTTCAATACTTGTGAGACCCCTTTTTATATCTTTCATTACTCATCATTAGTGCTCTGCCTGAAGGTAGGTCCATGGCAACCAACACGTCCAACTCTCCCGATCTTGTGCCCTTCTTTTCATACCTCCATGCGTTTCTTTCTTATCCACATATAGTGCGTCTAGCATTCCGTAACGTGGATCGCCTACTGTTCGGCTCTTTTTCTTTCCTTACTAGATCCCCTTACTCATATCCCTCACATATCTTTCAAAATAATGAATGTAAATGTATTATTTTTAGTACACATTAACTAGCGCCAATGTGTGTTATGTTCAAATTTCAGTTAGTTATATCAAAAGATGTTAGTTATGAGTTTTTGAATGGCATGGGGTCATCCGCTTCATTGCCACTATGGAAAATCAGTATACGGCGCAGAAACATGTGGAGGTTATTCAGTGTGGGTGCTATGCTGCGCTGCCTTGGCTGGCACCATGTTCAGTTTCAGCAATGCACCATTGATGGAATCCGTATAAATGCTTTCTTCATACATCCCTAGTTGATCAGCTGGCCCATTGTCGTAGATGACGGAGCGGATAAAATCTTGCGAACTGGAAAATGTTGAGAAGGAAGCGACATTCCAGGTGAAGACAAAGACCATCGATATTCTTCCCGACGCGGAAAACAACGTGGCCGAACTCCAGGTACTGGTGCGACTTTAGACCTTTTGCGACTTTATTTGTATTTGACTTTTTTATTTTGTGATTATAGACTTTTTTAGGGTCATCAGGGACACTATTCGATATATATATGTTGGAATAAATGTTTTTATTTCAGCTGTTATAGTTTTTTGATGTATTGTCTATGTGTTATATTTCTTCTTTCTACGTAATGTTATAAAATGATCTTTTAGAGTTATTGCTTTCCACCTAGTTTGGGAAATCGAAATAAAATAGTCCACGACGGGGGGGGAGGGGGGAGGGCCACGGCCCTCATTTTTCCGAATATTTATGAAGGCACGGGTTAGGGCGGATGTGTACATAACATTTGTGCATCACATGTGTGCATCACATGTGTGAATCACATGTGTGAATCACATGTGTGAATCATATGTGTGAATCACCTGTACGGTCTAGTGGTAAGTTGCAAGATTGCAGAGCGGAAGGTTCGGGTTTGAAATCCCGGTCTTTGCTCATTTTCAGAGATTAATTTCTTGGCTCCTAATTTCGCCATCTTCCGACCCGAGTAGGACGTTAAACAGAGCTCGGGGAACCGAGGCGTTATGGCCGTACTGGTCATTTCGTACAACCCTTTAGCAAGGTGCTTAATCTTGCTGGCTATGTCCACTATGACAGGCTTTCTCAACCTGTGTTCCCCCGGAACGCAGGTGTTCCGCGACGAGCTGCCAGGTGTTCTGCGAGCAGGGGCCAAAAAATACAAAAAAATACTTGAAATTATTTAATTAAATTGATTGAATTGGCTTGATTAATTATTTTGATTGTTTGGTAATTTATGGCAACTCCTAGAAAAACACCGGTCTAGGTGTTATTGATACTGTAACTTCTGTCAACTCAAGGCATTTCTTCAGTCGCCTGAAACAGTTTGAGTGAATAGATATGTTTTATT
>JAQGBK010000066.1:0-11352 GCA_034698505.1 Stercutus niveus
ATCTTTTTGTGAAAATGTTTTTTTTGTGTTTTATCATATGTTTGATTTTATTTAATTTCGGTTCGAGCGCTTGTTGAATCAAGCCTTTACCATCCCTTCGTTAGATTACCATCGTTTTATAATTTTGTCGTGTATTTGTAAAATGCTGTTGAAGCCTGATGATAAATCTTAAATCCACACTCAAAATAAATAAATAGATATACTATAGTATATACGGTGTATTGCAAAGACAGTCTAATAATTGAACGCTCTTATCGTTTTCTTGAAAATTCGTTATCACAACCATTTGGGTTTGTTTGAAGCGCAAAAGCGGACTCCGAAACACCCCCCAGAACACCCAACTATGTTTCACGGCGAGCTGGCTGCAGCGGCTGAGGCTTAAAAGTTGGCAAATAGTGATACCTTTGATTTATCTGCAAGGCCATCGCGCTTACATTGCGCTCGGACGATTTAGTATTTTAGTGGTGTTATAACATGTGTGGTTTTTAATTTATTGCTGTTATTTATTGCTGTTAATTGAGTTGTTTATATTGTTTTATTTATCATTGATATTATCTACCGGTATATGATAGTGCAGGTATTTAGGGTTGTAGTTTAGTGCTGTTTTTTGGTGTTGTAAACTAAATAGCTTACAATTGTATTGCTGTTATTTATTACTGTTATTTAGTCTTATTATTTAGTACTTTTACTCAGTGCCATTATTTTGTGCTGGTACTTAGTGATGTTATATATTTCTGTTGTTTACTACTATAATTCAATACTAAATTGTAGCGCTGCTATTGGTTATGTTATGTAGATTTAGTAATTCCTTTTTAATTTTAGTTAGTCCTTTTATCATGTTATTTGTTTTAGTTATTGGAACTTATTACATGATTGTATTTACTGAAATAGTGCTTAGGGCAGTCAAATTATTGCACTTAGTAATACTTTGAATTTTTCCACGACACATGGTAATAATAATTTTTTGCTGAACGCCTTGAAATAATTTGTTTTTTGCAGAACACCTGGTAATATGTCAGTTTGTTGTAGGACACCAAGTAAAATGTTGGTTTGTTGCAGGACACCTGAATATAATTTATTTTTTGCAGGACACCTGGTAATATGTTATTTGTGCAGGATACCGGGTAATATGTTGTTGCAGGACACCGAGTAACATATTGGTGGTTGTGGGTGATCACATGCGGGTTGGTCCTAGCGATATTCGACAGATCTTCCATGTTGAAAAACTCATTATTCACGAACAGTACGAGTTCTCCCAAGAGCTGTTCAACGACATCGCGCTCATCAAGCTGCGTGCAGAATCGCGTTCAACCAAGACGTGAGGCCGATCTGTGCCCCAAACCCTACGGACCAGTTCGCCAATCGTCCGGTCCAGTTCTCCGGCTGGGGATACTGGTTCTATCCGGGTAAGCTGACTGATAATGTCATTTATAGCCTAACAGCCAATGTGAGACAATGCAGTCGAAAGAGACCGGTGTAAATGATCTATTCTAAATTTTATGTTAAGTGGAAGGCTGGCAGTGCAAATTTTATTTAAAATCCCATTCAGAACGATACAAATGAAAAACGCTATTTGAAGTTTTTTGAACCACCGCTGTCGCGGTAGAATTTGGCACCAATTTAACCTATAACATCTTGAGTATACTGTAGAATCGTAGAATCAAAGCAAAGCGGCAGACTCGAAATCCCAGGCAACAATAATAAATTGTGCACGTATTAGTCTCCACTGGAGCTTGGGCAAGCGAGGCGTTGTGGCCATCCCGGTCACTTCGTACACCCTTTAGCAAGGTGTTTAATATCGCGCTATGTCCCCGATGACACCGACAGGCGTCGAAACGGACAATAAATCCATATTTACATTTTACTCTATCATGATAATGGTCCAATAGTCGACGGCAGTTATAGCCATCGGGTGGTCACTAGGAAATCGCCCCAGTGGTAGAATAGTCAGTGGTCAGTTGTGCTGTGACCAACCATCCAGTGGTCAAACGACTTGGAATGGCACGTTATAAATGTAAATGATGGTTTATTGTCCGTCTCGACGCGCCAACGGGCACCTAGTGTGCGATTAAACACCTTGCTAAAGGATGTACGAAGTGAATGGTACCGCCACAACGCCTCGCTTCCCAAAGCTCCATTTGTCCTAATCAGGTCGGAAGACGATGATAGCGAAGGAGCCGAGGAGCAGAATCTCTGAAAACGATCAAAGGCCATGATTTGAACCCCGAACCTTGCTCTCTGTAGTCTAGTGTCTTGCCACTAGACCACGGACGCTTCCAAGTATGGTGCATAGGGCACGGGTTTTGCACTGCAACACACGGCAGATCTCTAATTGCATCAAAAGAGTCGCCTGTCAAGAGTACTACATCGACCACATCACCGACAACAGGATCTGTGCTCGGGCCCGCGGCAGGAGCGAGTGTAGGGTAAGTGTGACTGTTGGTTTATTGTCCGTTTCGACGTCTGTCAGGATAGATATACCGACCACATCACCAACAAAATTATATGTGCTCGGGGTCGTGGCAGGAGCGAAGGCAGGTCAAGTCGTTCGGTTAATCTTGTTGCAAATTTCTTTCTAGCTGCCATTGTTTGTATAACCGTTATGTGTCTCAGTGCTTTAACAAAATGAATGCTTGTATTGTCCGGTTTGACTCCGATTGTTGTTATTAGGGACATAGTGGGAAATTAAGCACGTTGCTAAAAGGTGCACGAAGCGAGAAAGATGGCAAAGTACAATGTAGCATAAAAATAATAATAGCAACAATATAGCGTAAGTGAAGTGCAATTACTTGTATTGTGTTACGTGTTACTTATAAGTGGGCCTGCTGTATATTCTACAGGGTGATTCCGGCGGCCCGTTGGTTGCGCTAGAAACCGACTGTACATTCTCGCTGGTCGGTATCATGTCGTTCGGCCGGGGTTGTAACGGTGATGGGCCGTCTGTTAGCACCCGCATACACAGGCTGGATCACGAACAAAATCGCAATTAATTACTTCGTCCAATAACAGCTTCAGTATGCAAAGCAATGATTGGATCATGGATAAAATCACAACTAATTAGCTCGTCCAATAACAGATTCAGCGTAACATGATAGGAACACAGATAAAATCACAACCAACTAGTTTATCCGATAACAGTTTCAGCGTAATATGATTTGTTGGCGGATAACATCTGACTGGATCATGGATAAATCACAAGCAACTAGATTGACGATTAAAGGAACTGTCTACCATCTTGTTCAAGTTCTTTCATCTACAAAATCTTGCACTTGGTATACACTGACATTGGATCAAATTTTAATCAAACACTAATGGTAAATTTATGTATTAAAATGATTGCATTTTCAACTCTGCTTACAAATTTAGTAACGAGCGAGTTGTATGCTATTGTCAACAGAAAATGAGGTGCCACGCAAATAATTTTATCGGTAGGGTCAGTAGTATAGATTTGGCCTTTAATTAAGTGCCAAAACGATGAAACAGCCGGTAATTTGCTAATCATAAGCAGCGGTCTATGTGACCTATTAATTGATCTATTTAAACTTGACCTATAAAATCACATAATTTTTTGGGTCAAGTATTGTAAATACTTTACCTATAAAATCACATATAACTGGAGGCCACATAGACAGCTGCTTATGATTGGCCAATTATCGTCTGTCGCGTCACTTTTCTGCGAAAAGGCGCAATCTATAGTGTGGCGCCCTTAGGGGTCATCCATAAAGTATGTCACGCTCAGAGGGGGGGGAGGGGGTATGGGAGAGTGTGACAGTTTGTGACAGGGGGGAGGGGGGGGGTTTGTGAAAAGTGTGATGTCACACTCAAGAAAATAAAAGTAGGTTATCCCATTAAATCATTAAATGTTAAAGTCGGCTTGTGGCTTGTGTGTTTGTGTAGATTCTGGTACAACCCGCGCAACACAGGGAATTGGGGTGAACTCTCGAAATATGCGGCCGGGCTATGGTTGGCTATCTATTTCAATATAGGTCCGTGGAAGAGCAAAAAAGTAAACAAATAGCCCGCCATGATAAAAGATCTTAATTCCATGTCCGATCCGTACTACTTTCATGCGACTGGCTAGATTAGGGTTGGGGTTGTGGGATTGGTGAGAACAATATAAATATGTAGAAATCGGACTTGTGCATAATTGCTAGTGCCACGAAAGCGTGCAAGAAAGCGTGCCTACGGCGCGGCATCCACGGCGTGTATTAAAATCATTTTAATCATTATAATTATTTATAATTTTAATACCATATTGCAATGATATCATAAACGCCGTATTGTCAACATTATCGCACGGTTTAAAATCTGAAGATGTACAAGAAGCTCAGCATTGCACGCCTGCAGGTATGCATATTAAGTATGATAAATATTGAATATTTCATAGTAAATATTGGGATGTTGTAGCATACCGCTCCTGTATTAAATGACTTTCCGTCATGGTATTTTCCATAAATTTAACTTATAATTTAATATGGTTTAAGGGTAGGGGTGCCCGGTTTGGGGGTTAGACTACCAATAACCCCTCCCTAGCCATAACCCTAACCCTAGGATAACATTATAATAAATATGAATTCAGTTACTGTACAGGTGCAGTATACTGTTACAACACCCTAGGGGTCAAATATGGAACCTATTAAATATTGCTCGACTGCATATTAATCCAGAATTTTAATTTGACTTTCATTATCATAGCAAACATGAAAAACTAACATGATATTAGATTCAGTGAGTCATTTGAGTATTAGGCCCTACAGAATTACTAATTAACAGCAACAAAACAACTAGAGTTCTATCATTGTACATGACAACATTGAGCACTATGAAGCCAAAGCTAATCCAAGAAGCAACAAATAGAAAGGTCATTCAACGGTACGAAGACAAAATCCAGAAAACCAGTCCAAGGAAAATAGACCCAAGGTGCAATTAATTTAATTTGTAAAATCATTTTATTATTATTATTAATTATATAAAATAAGTATGAATAAAAAATATTATCTAAACACCAAAACACCTGTTGGGCAAAAATCCACTATTAATATTAATACGCTTGATGTACAAACGTCTCAAACAGGTTTCACCTATTTACGACTAGTGTTTATTGAATTATTATTAGGCATAATTAAAAGTGTTGTATTAAATGAAGGGTTCCTTAAATTTGCATGTTTTCATCTCAATAGCCTATATACGAAAGTATTCATTATTACCACGATACAATAAATTATGCAAAACCCTGCAAGCTGAAAAGAAATGTGATTTAATATTATCTTACGTTAGAGTGTAGATGTGCATGAAAAATGATAATATTTCATTTATTTCCTTTGTAGGCAAAGGGAAGCTCCCATCAAGGCGCTCTCTCATTTTCCCAGAAATCGAGAGGAAAACAATGCGTGCCGAATGCCATCTATGCGATTGCAAAGAGCAGACTGAAGCCGGTTTCTTCATGGACATGGGTTGACCTGGATGAAATACTAACCTATGGTGACAAGCTTTACTTGGATACCACATCAAACTTAAACACATCGATGTACTTGCAGGTTCAGGAACTTCCTAACCGGTTTTCCACCATTAATACTGAATTCACCTTGTCACACTCTGAATCGATGAGTGGACTACTATTCGGCAACACTTCTAAGCCACCATTTTTTAGCATTCATGATGCAATGCAAAATGTGTTGTGTATGGATAGCCAACACGATGGTTGTGTTGTTATTCTCAGTGTATATGCAATTGCTATACTTCGTGATTGGTCAACGAACAAACATTATGTTTTCGACTCGCATAGTCGAGATGCCCATGGTATGGCATGCCCTAACGGAGCATCCGTGTTGATGGAAGTAGGCTATCATGTACAACATGTCGTGGATTATATCAATCAGCTGGCACGATCATTGGGTCTACATTTCCATCGACACTGCAAATTTGAGGTAGTTCCAGTGAATCTGCAGCCTCGACCTTCTCCATCTACGTCATCTCGATCTCCTCCTCCTTCTACGTCATCTCGATCTCCTCCATCTATGTCATCTCGATCTCCTTCTCCATCTGCGTCATCTCGATATCCTCCTCCTTCTGCGTCATCTCGATCTCCTCCTCCTTCTACGTCATCTCGATCTCCTCCATCTACGTCATCTCGATCTCCACATCCATCTACGTCGTCTCTATATCCTCCTCCTTCTGCGTCATCTCGATCTCCTCCTCCTACGTCATCTCGATCTCCTCCTCCATCTGTGTCATCTCGATCTCCTCCTCCAACTGCGTCATCTCGATCTCCTCCATCTACTTCATCTCGATCTCCTCATTCTATGTCATCTCCATATCCTCCTCCTTCTACGTCATCTCGATCTCCTCCATCTGCGTCATCTCGATATCCATCTACGTCATCTCGATCTCCTCCATCTGCGTCATCTCGATCTCCTCCTCCTTCTGCGTCATCTCGATCTCCTCCATCTGCGTCATCTCGATATCCATCTACGTCATCTCGATCTAAAGAAGTGGAAAAGCCAAACTATCATCAGTGGCTTTTCGATGGATATACAAAAGCACATCCTGGCAAGTCTCGGCAGGACTGTCAAAAGGAGGTAACACAGATTTGGAATAATCTGAAGAAGGAGGACAATGTACCAGCGAGAGTGGAGTCTTTTTTGCAGCAGTACGAGGCTGTGGGAAAGCAAAGAAAGGGGACAATGTTAAACTATTGGGCAAGTCAAACATTGAGAAAGGATTCAGCAGCTACCTTCAAGCAGGTAGAGAAACCGTCTGTATATTGCTTGCTTGAAGAAACAAAAATTGAATTTGAAGATCTTTCTCAGTGTGACGATAATGCACCGGTTCAGGGTTGTGCAGCAGAAGACACAGACTCTGGGACAAAGACAAAGATAAAGGCAAAGGTCCAAGATGAGTTGAATGTTCAAATTGACATCCTGAACAGTGATTTAGTGGGGCTGTACAAAAGAAGGGCAAGTGGCTTCATAACGGAACAACAAGAATGTTCCTTGAAAGAAAAGAAAATTAAGCTACAAGAATTCCAGAAACAGCTGAAAACGAAAAAGAGAGAGCAGGAGAGACAAAGAAGGAGCAGACAAAACAAGAGGGAAGTCATGGATAAGCTTTGCACAGAGAACCCTGAAATTGGCAAAGCCTTGAAGGTAAGGCGAAAAACTGGCCGACCCGCTATTGAAGTTGGACAACCATTGTTTTTGAAAGCCATTGTGGACATTGCGTTATACGGATCTGCTGCCCATGAAAAGAGGCGAAGTGACGTATACAGGAGTGCACGTACTCTTGACGATTTGACTGAACTATTGAAGAAGGACGGGTTTGATGTCTCCCGAAGCGCCGTATATACACGACTACTACCAAGGAAAAGCTCATCAATGGAAGGTAAGAGGCATATTACCACAGTGCCTGTCAAATTGATCCGAGTGCAAAACGATGCCCATTCCAAGCACATTGATGGACAATTTTGTACTGCAAGTCTAAGGCATTTGGAAGAATTAGCATCTTTGCTTGGACCTTCTGCAGTTTGTTTCATAAGCCAGGACGATAAGGCGAGAGTCCCAATAGGATTGACAGCGGCAAATAAGCAGGCTCCACTTGTAATGCATGTGGAATATCGTGTAGTTTTGCCAGACCACGATTGGGTGATTGCTGCCAGACATAAGTTAATTCCATCGGTATACGCGGGTATTGAAATCAAGGACAATGGTCTCGGCATCCCAGAAGCTGTTGGTTATTCTGGTCCGACATATATTGCATTAAGGTCTGGTAAGCACTCAATGTCGTCAGCTCTCTCGCATGGATTAGATTTCGAACGACTACTGGAGCTACCTGAGTTTGATAGCATTACGAAGGACCAGCGTGACAACAATGTTAAGCCTGTCGTTATTTTCACAGTGGATGGCGGCCCAGATGAAAATCCGCGTTACCAGAAGGTGATCGATGTTGCAATACATCATTTTGTCAAGCATAATCTCGATGCTTTGTTTATAGCTACAAATGCTCCAGGCCGGAGTGCATTTAATCGAGTGGAAAGGAGGATGGCTCCACTGAGTAGGGAATTGTCCGGTCTCATCTTGCCGCACCAACATTTTGGAAGTCATTTGGATGCCCAATGCAGAACCATCGACGAAGAACTAGAGAAGTCAAACTTTAAGTTCGCTGGTGACACTTTGGCAGAAATTTGGTCAGGGATGATGATTGATGGACACCCGACTGTGGCTGCATATGTAAACCCCGAAGTCTCTGAACTTGATGGAGAAAAGTTGATGGTCAGGGACCAAAAGTGGTTTTGCAACCATGTCCGAACTAGTCAATATATGACACAGATAGTTAAATGCTGGGACATGCAATGTTGCCAGAAGAGCAGAAGTTCATTCTTCGCAATTACACCTCGTCGGTTTCTTCCACCTCCAATTCCACTGTGCCAAACACAAGAAGGACTGAAAGGTTCTCAGGGAGAAGCCGATGGTATCTCTGCAAAATTTCCATCGCTTTTTATTGCACAGGTTCTTACACCTGATGACATCCTGCCTAATTCCAGAAAAGGATTCAAAATATATCCGTACGACATGTATTGTCCATCTGTTCAAAGCTTGTTGGCTTTGAGAATTTGTAAAGTATGTAGCATATACTTTGCTTCACAGGCAATGTTACGAAAGCATGCTTATGAACATCGCCAGCATTTACTTGATGATATGTCCATTGCTCCCCGTGTACCTCCCACTCGCCCAGTACGAGTGGCAGCGCGCAGACAACGCGAGCTTATGGCAGTTATTGCTTGTGGAGAAAATGGAGAATCCTGTGAATGGGTTGATGAAGAGTATGTAGATGTGGCTGGAATTTCGCTACCACCGGACCTGAACATACCTACTGCATCAGTGATGCCAATCATTCCTATATCAGAACATTTAACGTCGCCATGGGAAGAGTTATAGGGCCTAGCATGCTCATAGGCACAGCATCTTTAGGCTGTGTGATCTGCGCTGCAATAAACTTTCAGTATTTTGTACATTAGGCCTACAACTCAGAATGTCAATATTCTTTATCAATAAGGAAATCCAAAAGCATGAAAACCATTTAAAAGCATAAGTTATTTCATTTTTTTTGCAATGAAAAATTTTTTTTTTCTCTGTGTTAACCAACCTTTTGTTTCTTACCAACCAGCCACCGGCAGGAGCCGGTTTCTGGTTGGTACGAAACAAAATGTCTGACTGCGGATCATTATGTGAGGGGTTCAAATACAAGGCTCGCCCGTCACTGATATCACTTTCGAGAGATGAAACTAACGTAAATATCGGCTTTAGCTTTAGCCTTTATAGTTTGCAATGTAGGCTAATATATCCTAATAATTTAATAATTATTAATGATTAAATTAAGAGTTAAGAGTGAAAACTTTGCTACTGTTATTAAAGTTGAAAATGTGATAATTATTGATTAAACTCGAAAACTTGTGATTAGTGGTCTAAGTTTAGACTAATTTTTCTCAGTTTGACCTATTAACATTTTGGATATTTTATAAAGCATTAAAAAGCATAATTTCCAATTTTAAAGGCATAATTTTAAAAAATAAAGCATTTCTTGGGTTTTCTTATTTATCAATGTTGTCAACAAACCTGCGCTGTTCCTATTTGCTTACTATTTTGTTTCATGCCTGTATTGCGTCCGAGAAATTTAAGAATAGTCCAACTGAAAACTGCATGTGTTTCGTAGGAGTTGACTAATGAAGATACTGAGAAAGGCAACGGAATATCACTCAGAAACCATTATTTTTCCTTGACAACATTTTTAGTGACAGTCATCACTTTTAGTGAGTTAAGGACAATGCCTTTGTGATGAGATCAACTTGTTTGATTGGCCAATGGTGGGCTCATTGTTGATCGAGATAGTTGATTTTATGTGGGGATTTTGCCTTGGACCTGCCCTCTGGCAGAGCAATAGATAGATAGATTCTGTTTGAATTTAATTGTTGGCCTATAATTAATTTAATCCTTGAGGCCATTGATTAGCAGTCCCTTGGTACTCATTGTCTCAGACATCATTCTTGAATGAGGAAACAGACGTGAAATCTTTATTATTATTATTATTATTTTTGAGTTTCTTGTTGTTGACTTCGACGGTGAAATTGAGTGATTTACTGTAGAGATTTACACAGAGGCATAATAAACAGTTGCTGTGAACATTAATAAATTTTAGTTAACTTTTTTGTTTTGTCCATAGGTCTCTTCGTGCTACACTATTTGTTATCGGTAAAAAAATTCTAATTCGATGAGATATTTTTTCTAGTGATTAGGTGCTCGTTTTTTGGTGCTATTCCATAATTTATGTTATTAAGTCTGTGTGTCCTGTTATTGACCTGTACTATGCATTAGATTTTAATAGGCATACATTGAACTTTATAACTATATCAATAGGCCTATTCGTACTAGACCGTTTCCTTTTGTATGTAGGCCAGTTTAATATCTGTCAATAATTCAATATTCGATGAGGCATTAAAATTTTTCTAGAGAATATACTGTATGCTCGATTTTTGGTTCCGTTCCATAATTTCCATTAATAATGAATATGTTGGTGCTATTAAGACTTGTATTTTGAGTTACACTTTCAATTTTATACTCATATATTAAAAAGGATTTCTTGTTTTTTATAATCTCATTGGTTCGTGATAGATTGAGGCCTAGGCCTACTTGACCGGGAAGTTGACCCATCAGTCTATCTGATTCTCAGAGATCAGATGTTGATGTAAGCTATAGGCTCTAGATGTTCCGGCACTACTGATGGGCCTATTAATGTTTTAGTTTAAATAGTTTTATGAGTTAAAGTCATATTTATTTAGATGTAGGGTATAATTATGTACTCGTATATTATACTAGGCCGACATTGGGCCAGTTATTATGTGCGACAAATGATCAGAATACAGCATGTGTATGTTTCAAAAGAAAAAGCTAGGCCTACAAAAACTAACTGAATTTCATTCCGATTCAGACTCTAATTTAAGTAGACCTACATGAATATGCAATGCTTAAGGTAAGAAAAGTACAAAGGACCTAAATGAAACCGAACCCAAAGGACCGAAATAAAGGACCTGAATGCCTATAGATAGGCAGTTTAATAGTGAGCTGATTAAAATTTGTATGCCCCTTGGCAGATTTCAAATTTTGGAAGATATTTCGACAAAATTTATAACTTCAAAATTTCTACACATTTTATTTCATTAATCATAATAATTTAACAATACATAGTGCTTTAGTTTAAGTCTATTATCAGAAATTTTTCCTTGTTGGACATGGTAGTGCTCTGCCGTTAGGCAGGTCCGGTGGCAACTCTTGGCAGCTGCCGACTTGGGAAGATACTCGA
>JAQGBK010000067.1:0-11335 GCA_034698505.1 Stercutus niveus
AATGAATGAGACACGCGGTATTACTATTACATGAGCGATAAAATAAGTGATAATAGAAATTCGTAGAGAACAACAAAACAGGGTCCAAAAACACAAAAACTGATTGAAAATTCAATAGATGCCTGACGAAAAGAATGCGAAAGACTTTGATGTGAGAGAAAACGTAAAAGAAATGATTTAAACGAGAAAGTAATTGAAAAACAGCGAATTCGACTTCCCTGTACACTGGCTAAATCACACTAAATCACACAGGTAGGCGACTACATGCGACGCCTTGATGATATCAACAATGTGCGCTGCAGTCAGCCACCTGGCCAGTCCAAGAAGAAGCCCCATGCCATCAAAAGGTCACCCATGTTTGGAAGGGAGTAAATCAGACCCAGCGTGACAACGGGGATTTGGGATAATGGTACGTTTGGCTGCTTGCGGCTACTAGGGTCAACGGTGAGGGGGGGGGGGGTCGACAGGGGTCTCTGCGACCTTTTAATGTTGCTACGGCTAGTGCGTCTCACTTTTCTTTGACCTCCAGCTTTCATCGTACTAAAATAAGATAACAAACACAACAACTAAATTTATTTCCGGCAAGTCGTGCGTCGCTTCTGATTGGTCGGCGCACTTCGCCAAGTTTGCTCGCGAAACTTTTTTTTTTGCCTAACAATATTAATTAGATTGATTTAGCGTCAGTTTCGCCGCTCAACCGTGTCAGTGTAATGTAAAACTGCAAAATTTTGAAATTATATGTAGAAGTTGTAATATATAGCAAATTGTCGTCAATGAAATTGTTTGACAGCAGCAGATGCAGCAGCTAGTGATTTCACCGGGTACACTACCCGCTTGATATTGGGGGGGAGGGGGGTGGTGGTTCCCGGTTGCTAATTATGTACAATTATTTAATTGTTAAAATACTACTTTTGATAACTGCCAAGTTTTTCATCCTTTAATTTTTTTTAACATTTTCAAAAAATGTAACTTAGTCATTTTTTTGTCCTTTAAATATAGGGGCCTAAGCTTATGTGTATTATTATTTATTTTGACACTATAGAGAATTTATAGTATTTAACTGGTACCAATAACATGACAACCAAGTTGATGTTTTCATTCATATACAATTTATTTCTCTCGTGTCATTCGTAACATGGGTAGCATTGCCATGGGTACCCACGCGAACCGGTAATGACTCCGGATACCGATAACGCCGTCATTGACGAGCGGTTTCCGCTAAAAGCCTGTCAGTCATGCTCATCTATTCCTTGCGCGAATGTTCTGTCGTCAATGTCGTTAATGGTGTAGTCGCCGCTGACGCCTATTTACAAACACGCAATGGTTGACCAGGAAGAGGCGTTTTTATGGACTACAAACCGGCGTTGTATCCGCTCTCATTCCACCATGATAGCCAGGACCGGAGTTTTCTTCATCTGCCCTACCGCCGCTCCGCTCCATCGCTCGTAGACCTTGCCAGCCAGGCGGTCATCAAGAGCTTGGCCGTCTCCTCATCTCGATATTTCCCTCCTATCAAGCGTGCAACCAAGATTTCCGATCTGGAATCGCCGGATTTGCTGACAAAGGTTCCGAGCGAGCTCTGCCACCCTCTGCTCAAGGCGGCTCTCAGGGGATTCAGTTTCACCGCGGTCAAGTTGATCATCGCCTCCTGGCCGACGGACCGCCTTGTGCTGGCCGACTACATCGAACCGATGTTCAAAGAAACAATACCCCTCTATGACGATGAGGAGGTTGTCTCAGAGATGGTCCGTGTTTCTCAGAGTACGACGTGTCTGGTCCTTTCATTTGCGAAGGGCGTTATTTCTCGCTCCAGTTGTCAAGAGGCTGTGCCATCTTGATCTCAGAGGATTCCCAACGGGTACATTTCTTCAGAGAGCTTCAGTATTTGGTTAGATGGCACAGTTGGCACTAAAATGTTTGATGTTGATGTAATGTCTATTTTTGATTTTTGCTTGAGATTATTGTTCGTTAATTTAATAATAATTTTGTATCTAACAACGCATGCTTACAATATCAATGGACGAGACAAGACCGACGTCACAAACTTTTAACCGAATCAATTGATTTTATTGAAAACCGTCAAATTTATCTATTTATTTAATATGTTCTAATTTTAAAGCATTGATAGATCGATAACAACATAGATCCGAATGAAGCTTAATAAATTATTTAAAAAAGATATGAAACAAAGGTTTTTTGCCTAAAAAAATTTTTTTGCTATTTTTTCCTTTCTATAAATTCTTCCTTTTTAAACTTAAAAGTGCTAGCTCAACTAAAAACATCTATCTATCCAAAACTTAATTTTAAAATGAGTAACAAAAGATAAATTTAACAAAATTTGAAAGAAAAACAAATGTCAGCGCCCACAGTTTCGGGCACCGAAAAACCGAAAACCAAACCCAGTCTTAAATTGTGTAGCCGTCGCGTCATTAGTTCCTTGTGACGTCGGTCGGTTTTTCTGTTTAAGACCGAAACCGTCGCATCGCGCCAATAAAAATACAAATTCCACAGTCTCGTCTGATTGTAGCCGAGGCGACAGTTTTGCTGCTCGTGTCGTGCGCTCGTATGCTGAGGGAAGAGAACCGGGCTATCGAAGGCTTGCGAGAGATCCATCTGACTGAGGATTTCGAGCTACGCGTACAACCCACTAAGCCCAGCTACGCTCGCCAGCGACCGTTGTACGTAATTTTCACTTCCAATGGAATTGTAAACAATAATTGAACTGTACTATTCAATTGCGCGATAGTCCAGTGGTCTGGTGGCATGATCAATAAAGGCATTCATCCGGCTTCAAGACGGCGGCAATGGTTTGGACAAAAAAAAATCTGTTTTAAGTATAAAAAAAAAATCATTTCACAGACAAAAATGTGGCTCTTTTTTTGTTGGAATCCAGGCCAAACCCCTGGCAGTAGGCCGATGCACAACAATACAGTATATATAAGGGTGTACTGCTCATTGAAAGATAGTTGCCTCTCCCCCTGCCTTCAAAAAATCCTGTAGCAAGGGCTGCTTTAAAAGGGATACTGGGGGGCGTAGGAGACATGCAGTGAAGCTGTGTAAGAAAGGGTTAATAAAGACGTTGCTAAGTATTGCTCTGGGAACAGGGTGTTTACTGGAACAACCTACCAGAATCAATAGTAACAGCAAAGCTTAAAATTTGTTTAAAAACAGGCTAGATAGCTAAATAGATAGGATAAGGGGGAGAGTATAAGCTGAAGAAGATTTTGTCCTCATCAAGCCGTTGGTTAGGGTTCCCGTATGTGAGCCTTGCCAGCGGGCTTCATGTAAATTCATGTAAATTCATACGATTGATGTACGGATATTGCTGTCAAAAGATCATCTCTACCTCGACGCTGTACTGAAGACTGAGGGTCTATTCGAGGATCTCCGGCAGACACTGCAGGACTCTGCGAGTGCTCCACTGAGGCTCCACCTTTGTAAGGTGGACGCAGAGTCGGTCGCCATCGCTCAAATTGTCAAGCTCGTCAAGTGCCTCTCTCCTCAGGTACTTCACAACACTAAATTCTTAGTTGGTATTTAAATGTTTACTTGTTGCCTAAATAGAGGAAAAATTCAGTTAGCGGTGTCTGGGTTTGCGTTGGTTTTTGTGCAGGCGGTTGTGGTGTGTGGAATTTGTGTCACATGATGAGGGGTGCGGACCAACGATGTGGAACCAGATTCACTAGATCGCCTATGGCCAATAGAATAGCGTTATAGTACAATATAGGTCTTCGATAGACGTCGCAGGGTATTCGTAAGATGGCCGCTACTTGTATTCAACATGTCAGATGCTATTGCTTTACGGTCAGCGGACGTGTTATATACAACAACAGAAGGTTTATGACACGTCAGCTGACGACGTAATCAAATCCAAATGTGTGGACGGTGTGATAAACGGCAGCCATCTTACGGATACTACCAAATCGCTTGATGGCTCCATCTGGCGGTGGCCTAAGTCGAATTCTTCTATGCTCAGTCTAGCTAACCTGGTTCCATATCAGTGGTGCGGACTGGGTGAGGGCTGGGTGCGGGGTGTATGTGTGATCCGGTGATAGGCACAAATTAGAAAGTTCGAAGCACATCTCAAAGGTAGCGAATGCTGGTTAGATGGTTTCAGACGTAGATTTAATGCTCGGTAAGTTTCTCTGGTTTTTTTGTAGATCACCATTGAATGTGTGCTACATGTTATGTAGAAATTCAGACCATGAAACTTGTCTCGAAAATGACTGACCGCAGACAACTGACCACAGGAAACAGACCACAGGAAACTGACCACAGACGATTAACTGCGGACAACTGACCGCAGACAACTGACCATAGAAAACTGACCACAGACGATTAACTGCAGACAACTGACTACACAAGTACTACCAAATGCAGATGACTGACCGCAGACATCTGACCACAGACAACTTATAAATCCCATGTTCATAACTCAAATTCTGTTTATTTATCCCATCTGTATCTAAATGTTCACATTTTTCGCTTTAAACACGACAGGATATAGTTCTGATATATTTAGCCTGCGGTTCTGCGATATTTAGCCTGCGGTTCTGCTTATTTCATCATCATCATCGTGGGTTTAACTTCCGTTTCTTTGATAACTGACAACATCGGGGATGCTCCCGTGACCGTTGGAAAGGTCAAGGGAGAAGAGAGTCCGGAAACCAAACACACCAGGGAAGGCACGAATCAATATACCATATATCCAGAGAGTCCGTCCGATCTATTAAGTGATTTATGGCGAAAAAAATGTGTTTTAAGTTAGGAATGAAAGAGCAAAGGAGAAAGGGTGAGACACAGTGAATCTGGAAGGCGATTCCAGATGTAAGGTGAAATGTAAGAAAAGGAATGTCGACCATTTTTTGAATCAATTCGAGGGTCTACAAGTCGGTTTTTTAAATGATGAGCGCCGACCTGAAGGAGGAAGAGGAGCAATCAGGTCATGAAGGTTGTTTGTGGAAAAGGGTTTTGAATGTGAGGGACACGATTTTAAAATCGATTCGTTGGGATATTGGTAGCCATTGGAGCTTTTTAAGAATGGGTGTGTTGTGGTGATGACTCTTGGTTGAAGGTACGACCACTCGGGCAAGAGAGTTTTGAACTAGCTGTAGCCGATGAATAGCCGATGTACGGCCGATAAGGAGAGAGTTGCAATATTTAGCCTGCTGTTCTGCTGTAGTATTTAGCCTGTTGTTCTGCTGTAGTATTTAGCCTGCTGTTCTGTTGCAGTACTTGACAGCGGCCAATTTCCGGGACAGCAAAATCAACACATCGGATATGATCGTGCTCGGCCCGGCGATAGCAGAGTTCAAGAATCTCACGGCTTTCGATCTGTCGCGTAACTAATTGCTGGTCTTAGAGAGTCCGGACTGCGACACCGCAACCCGTCTGGCGGCCATACTTGCCGGTTTGGTATCGCTTCGTCGGCTCGATCTCAGTAACATCCGGTTCTCAGGCTGCGCGGCTAAACTGCTCTCCGGTATTTATCCTCTGACACTCCTGAGCGTTATAATAATGATTATAAACAATTGAAGCCGAAGCGCGGTGGCCGAGTGGTCATGTTCTCTGGGATAGCAACCGCGAGATTGCGCGTTTGAATCCCGGCTTGAGCACACCGTGACAATAGCCGCATGATCATTAATTTGTCGGTAGCTACCTGTATACTTGGTAGGTTAAACCGGGTACTCTGAGGAGAAGGAAAACTCAAAAAAATAAACCCTTGAGGAAGGCAATGGGAAACCACCTCAAGTATCTTCCCAAGAAATGTAGGCAGCTGTCAAATGGAAGTTTCCACAGGCCTGCCATTAGACAGAGCACTGCATTTCCTTTCAAACAAATTAATTATAGTTTACGTATCTTGAGTAATTGCTAGTGAACACAGCCATTATTCAAGAACACGGAATATAAAGAAATAGCTTAATTTACGAAATCTTTTGTCTTTAGCTGAGAAACGTTCTCTACATAGCGTCAGTGGCTAAATTTGTAGCCGTAATTTTAGGATATACTAATATTACTTTCCTTTATTTTCCAACACTAATAAGCCGCATATTATATTATTATCATAATAGATGCAAAATAAAGTTTCCAACAAGGATACGCGCCAATGGCAGCGGATCACAGAAATTAAATCCTGAAATAAAATCTGTCCCGGGCGGGACTTGAACCCATGTGATTCCCACACAGTCAGTACATGGCTAAATTGCTGCTCACTTTACTGATGTGGCCATTTCCCCACCCTGTTGCGTGATTAAAAGTGATGCGGTAGGCAGGGGCTAAAGTGGGTCGCCTGAGGTGTGGCAACTATGAAAATATAAACTCTGAAAAAGACGTCCCAGGCGTTCCAGCAAATTATACAGGTGTAGAAACGCAAACATTTTTAAATGAGGTGTGGGAACGGCGTTCCCACGCGTTCCCACTCACTTTAACCCCTGGCGGTAGTTACCCCTGGCGGCGGTTAACCCCTGGCAGCGGTTAACTCCTGGCGGCAGTTAACCTCTGGCGGCGGTTAACCCCTGGCGGCGGTTAACCCCTGGCGATAGTTAACCCCTGGCGGTGGTTAACCCCTGGCAGTGGTTAACCCCTGGCGGTGGTTAACCCCTGGTGGTGGTTACCGAACGACGTCAGAAAAAACCGAACCGAGTAAAAAAATGAATGTAAAAAAAATTATTATTTTTTATATATTTTTAAAAATCGCACTGCAGTTCTTAAAGCATGAATAGATAGACCAGAACATATATCTGATGCAAAACTGTCATGCAATTGAAAATTTGTTTTAAAAAAAACAAAAAATAAATACTATTTATTATTATTTAATAAAATTTTGAGAAAAAAAGGTTTAAAAAAAAAAATTGAAATTTTGTTCAAATAGTTTTCTTTTTAAACCGAAAAAACGAAACCGAACCGAGTCTCAAATTGTGCAGCCGTCGCATAACTAATATTTAGAATGCTGAATTGTGCTGATGCTTGCAGGTATCGTCAACCCACTGCTGATGTTGGGTCTCTGTGCGTGTAACCTCACGAGCACCGACATCTCCTACCTCGGTGTGTCGCACCCCGCCGGCTCCATCGAACACCTCGACCTGAGCTACAACGATCTACACACGCCCACGCCTGACTCATTCTTGGCTCTCCGCAACCTCGCGCGCCGCGTAGCTCCGCACCTAACCATCCTGGTTGTCGATCAAACCAAGCTGTCCATCTCCGACTATGTCAAGCTGTTCCGCGCTTGCGGTATGTTCGCACAGCTGCGCTACATCGACATTAGCGGAAGCGCGATCACACTAGTCGCGGACGAGATCGTGTGGCTCGTGCCATATTTTGCCACGTATCCATTCCTACGGGCCGTGCGGATTGCCCTTAGCTGCAACGTTGCGGACCCCGAATACAAGCTGTTTGATGGCGCGCTGATGTGTTTGACGAACGGCTGAGCAAGTTGATGCAGCAGCTTTGTGCCGAGGATGCTCGGCTGCTGTTTAAGCTTGTTAGATATTAGTCCATTTCCCGGCTACCTGGGTACGGCAATGGTACCCGGGTAATAATCCGGGTACCTGGGTGGTAAATTTTTAAAAAATGTTATATTAATATTTTTAATTTAAAAAACTTTGGGTATCAAAATGCATTACCTGAGGGTGATCTGGGTACCCGCCATCGCATCTAACAAGGTTATACAACTTATTTGACAGATTTAGGGTCGTACCCCTCAAAAAATATATTTTTCCTCAAAATGTATATTTTTCCCCCACAAATATATTTCCCCCCCAAAAAATTTGGCTTTTGTGCGTTTGGCTACTGAGCTCTCTTCTCCCTTGACCCGTCCAACGGTCATGGGGGCGTCACCAATGTCACCAGTAGACGAGGAAACGGACGTTAAATCGATTCGATACGGCCTTTTGGTGGCGTGCTTTTGAATGCGAGTCATTTTTGCCAGGCTGCGTGGGTGTGTCGCTGCCCAATCCTGCTCTCTAGCCATTTTGCTCAGGACATTATGCTGCAGAATCTGATTTATTGCTGATTGTATCACAAACTGTCAAGTCAGATAGGCGTCATCCTATCCCATTTAAAATTAGATCTTTTTGGACATTGAGAAAGATCCAGTTATTGAAAAAATATGTAAAGAATCATTTTTGAAACAAAGCATGTAATAATTCATTCCATCAACAATATTATCATGATGTATATCGTCTGCCTTCGTTTCTGCGCGATATATCGTTCATTTGTTCCCGAGCGACGATATATCGATATATTGTGTATCGATGGCAGCTCTATTCAGTGGTATAGCTGTATGCACTGAATCAGCGCAGAATGTAATGCATTCAGGTATAATATTAAGTTCCGTTGGAGCAGAAAAACTAAGGTCCGTAACAGGCTGCTAGCCGTTGTTATTTTGGCTTGTGTAGCAATTTTGTGCTCAAATAGTTGAGCAGCTTTTAAAATAATTTGTTGGTGTGTATTCAAACGCCAGTAGTCTTCATTGTAATTCACGAATCCTTCTAATATTCGGCTGATTTCAGTTCTAAAACAACGTACAGGGTGGGGCAGAAAAAACCAGTGTACTTCAACGTGCTAGTTAACTTGAAAGTATCAATTAAAAACTACAATCAAACCAAATATCTCAAAATGTCGGTAATTGTATAAAAAATAAAAAATAATTTTAATAATTAATAATTTTGATTAAAACGTTTTAAATGTAATTGCTAGTATTACCATGGATACTAAATCCACAATCAAAGAATAATAATAATAATTAGGCTAACTTAGTATAGCGCCGTGACATGATAAGCCATTTCTAGGCGCTTAAAAATGATTAAAAAACAACGAAACGATTCCTTTTTGTATTAAATGGCTGTACTTCTATTTATAGTTTTTGTTAAAGAGCCAACACACTATACTGACTAATTTTAGTAAAAAATATGCAATAATTTGATATAAATAAACATAAACAACGTTTATTGTTTATCATTTGGTTTATCCTTATCAAGGTAAAACATCATTTTTTCAACTTTATTAACCGTTAGGAACTTTTTGCCGTCGAATATAAACTAGAAATCATGTCGTTGATCCCAAATAAAGGGTAATAACGCAAGTTCCAATAAGGCCGTCAGAGACGAGCGGTTTCCACTCGGTGGCTAACAGTATGGGTTAGCAATTGCAACCCTTTTGCAAAGTATTTAAAAATAATTCTTTCCATTAGCTAAATGTATAAGCGAGTTGAGTTAATTGCGAGTTTTGGCAAGTTCGCAGCTAAGACTCTGACAGCATTGCAATTAAATTGGTGACTCGCGTCAGCAATGGCCCGAGTTAACAATACAAATAATAGGCACACAGACCCAGATAATTTCCGCAACAGACACGCTATAAATTGTTTAAAGATCCACTACTCGGCTAAAGCTGTAATGGAAACGACAAAACAGTTTAATCAAGTTAAAAATACTTTTGCTGTTGATTCTTTAAACAGTTGTTAACGTTATAAGATATTTGGTTTGATTATGGCCTTCTATTCTATGGCTAAAAGTGATAGAATTATGAACTTTACCTTTTTTAGGACCCACCCCGTAAACAATAAATCGCTCTCTTTTGGAGCACTTATTCCCGAGCCTGTCTGTAATGCGGTTGCCTTGCTGCTGTAATTAATTAGGTAAATATACCCATTCAACATATATCAGTATTAGGTGTTATTAGTTGAAAGGGTGTGATACTAAAAATTATTCTGTGATAAGATATGTGTGCCAGTGATGCGACGGTTTCGGTTTCAAACTGCAATTTTTTTGAACTGAGTTTTCTTTTGTATAAACAACAAAAAAACGAAATTTTTTTTTCTAAAAACGTTATTTTTTGCCAAAAACGTATTGTTATTTTTTATAAAAAAAACACCAAGAAATGCAAAAAAAATTTGTCAAAAAAGTTACTTTTTTTGCAAAAAAGTATTGCTATTCTTTGTGTTCTATTTCTGCATTTTAAACTAAAAACAATAGTAAATTGACTAAAAACAGATCCCCCAAAGAGATTAGCTACAATAATCTTTAAAAAATCTTATTTTGGGAAAACCGAAACTGCAGTTCCGGGCGCTGAAAAACCAAAAACCGGACAGTCTGAAATTGTGGAACCGTCCCATAACTAATGTTTTGATAAATGTTTAGTATATTTGATAAATGTTTTGATAAATGTTTAGTATATGTCGTTCTGATTATTGTTTGCGGGTAAATATCGTGTCCGTCTGGGGTAGGCGAAATGTCGACATGGCGTAATACTCGTTTTGCAAAACCACAATTACACTGTATTGATCACACGGGTTCATATCCCGTGCGCGATAGAGTTTTCATGTTTTCGTGATTTAAATTATGTGATTGGTAGCCACATGGGTGCGTGTCTAGCCTAACCTAGATCTGGTCTAGCGTAACCTAGCCTAGTATCATGCAATGGCATGCGCCCAGACCTGGTCTAGCCTAACCTAGCCTAGTCTCATGCAATGGCATGCGCCCAGATCAGGTCTAGCCTAACCTAGCCTAGTCTCATGCAATGGCATCCGCCCAGACCTGGTCTAGCCTAACTTAGACTAGTCTCATGCAATGGCATGCACCCAGACCTGGTCTAACCTAACCTAGCCTAGTATCATGCAGTGGCATGCGCCCTGACGTTGTCTAGCCTAACCTATCCTAGTCTAGTATCATGCAATGGCATGCACCCAGACCTGCCCGGTCTAGCCTAACCTAGCCTAGTATCATGCAATAGC
The DNA here is from genome assembly GCA_034698505.1 of Stercutus niveus. Lineage (NCBI taxonomy): Eukaryota > Metazoa > Annelida > Clitellata > Enchytraeida > Enchytraeidae > Stercutus > Stercutus niveus. Next base: position 10,733 of record JAQGBK010000067.1, read on the forward strand.
ATGCACCCAAACCTGGTCTAGCGTAACCTAGCCTAGTATCATGCAATGGCATGTGCCCAGACATGGTCTAGTCTAACCTAGCCTAGTCTCATGCAATGGCATGCGCCAAGACCTAGTATAGCCTAACCTAGAATAGTCTCATGCAATGGCAAGCGCCCAGACCTGGTCTAGCCTAACCTAGACTAGTCTCATGCAATGGCGTGCACCCAGACCTGGTCTAGCCTATCCTAGCCTAGTCTCATATAATGGCATGCGCCCAGACCTAGTCTAGCATAGCCTAGCCTTCTCTCATGCAATGGCATGCCACCAAACCTGGCCTAGCCTAACCTTGCCTAGTCTCATGCAATGGAATGCGCCCAGACCTGGTCTAGCCTAAAATAGCCTAGTCTCATGCAATGGCATGTGCCCAGACCTGGTCTAGCCTAACCTAGATTAGTCTCATGCAATGGCATGCGCCCAGACCTGGTCTAGCCTAACCTAGTCTAACCTAGCCTAGTCTCATGCGATGGCTTGCGCCCAGACCTGGTTTAGCCTAACCTAGTCCAACCTAGCCTAGTCTCATGCAATGGCTGGCGCCCAGACCTGGTCTAGCCTAACCTAATC
>JAQGBK010000068.1:0-11269 GCA_034698505.1 Stercutus niveus
TTGATTTTCATCACATACTGCTTTTTAATAAACTGAAATACCTTAATGGTTTATTAACTTCAAACTGTGCACTGCTATGTGATCTTTTTGTTTGCCTGATGCTCTGTGGAGAACTAAACGATTGCTTTAAAATAAATTGGAATTTTCTGTTGTCTGTGAAAAAATTAGATCAGAGGTTAATAAATCATTTCAAATGATATGTATGGTGAATTAGTATCCTAGTTTGTATAATGATATTTGTAAACTATTGCATGATTGAGTTTGTATTTGGCAACTTTGCCGAACTTTAATTCTATGTTAATATTTAGTTAATTTTTGTTTTTGTGTATATTGTTTTTGAACTCTGTGTCGGCCCTTGTGGCGAATAAAAGGTCTGTATGTTTATGTTTATTGTAGAGTAATCTCTATTGATAGAGATTACGTTCAATATTTCATCTGATGACGGCGTTTCGGGGGTGTTGCTAAATTCTATTGTACATTTTTGAGTATTTGTATGGTTGTAATCCTAAAACAGGTTACTTACCTTGTGTGCCAGTTCTTTTACACGCAACCGACTGGAACCGGTTCCGATTGGCGTCAGATCCGCCATAGTGTCGTCGAACAAATCGTCGATGCCAAGCAGCTGAAGGAATTGCTTCATATGAATATCTTGCTCAAGTGAAAACTTTGGCAGTTTTACGTTCACCCATCGTTGCTGGAGTCGACTGAACAAGCTTCCGAGATGATGAGTCAGTCCTTCTTCCACGTACACCAACCCTTCTATGTCGTTCGGCAGTAGGATCACCATGGAGACCTTCTCACCAGCGTAAGGTAGTTCGAGCACCTGACAGGCAAGCTCTTCAGCACTGAAGTAGCCAAACGTGCGTACGTCCAACTGCATCATATAACCTTGTGCTGATCCCACCGCGACAAGCGGAACGGCAACTTGCGCGTCCTCTCCGGCTGGAAAGGGAACGCCCAAAAGCTTCGGAAGTGGGCGGCGCTTACAAGCAAAAGTGACGTGTCTCTTGTTAAGCCATAGTAAGGCACAATTTCCTTCACTTTCTGGTGCGTTCTCTCCGCGACCCAGCTGTTGATCGTCTGTCGAGAGGCCTCGAGGTTGCCGCCGAAGTCGAGGGACTCGACGGTATTGCCGTAGTAGCGCTGAACGTCCAGCGTGTACTCCCTACGTAGCGTGGTGTCGGTGCGTCCGTACAGGCGACTGGCGAGGTCAAGGGTGTAGTTATTACCACGACGCTCCATGGTTAACCGAAGACCTCGGAACGCCTCGTTGACCTCCATGTCGTCGCTGAAGCTGGCAAGGTGCATGGCGGTCGCGAGTTCGGTCTTAGTTCTGCCGTTAGCGCCGATGTAGACGAGGGCCAGGGCGCTCGAGACGCCCAGCGGAGAGAAGATGATATTACGCGAAGGGTCGTTGACTCTCGTTGATATAGTCGTGTAGAGTTCTGCTGCTAGCCCGGTGTTGACCAGGCCAAGTTTCGTCTGTCGGTCTGCATCCACCCCGTTACGCTGGGAGAAGTGAACGAGGAGATGGAGGGCGATGACGGTTAGTGAAGCGGACAGTTTCATAACCAAGCTTCGTTCGGTGGAAGCCATCGGCTTCATCATGATGCCACTAGCTGTAAATTTTCCCAATAATATTATTTACATCATTGTGGGCTTGTTGCAATGTATATAACACTAATAACGGTACACGTGCCGTACTAGTGGGTACAAAGGAACAGCGAACAGGGAACAGGGAATAGGAACACAGGGGTCGGGAGGCGAAAGTACTGAAAGGGATGCTATAATGGCCGATAGTCGTCCAGAAAGTCTTCCCCACCGCCTGCAGTGTATGCTTAGATCGTACAGGCTTTCCTCATCCGTGCACATTTATTTTGTTAACGTGTAAATTAGGTAATAAACTAGATGCTTCAATTCGCCACACTAGAGTCCCAATTTCGTCGCTTGGCGCATCTCCAATGTCTCCGTCGACCTCCAGATCTTCCTGGCCAATACTGCCTACATTAGTGGCTGACAGATTTTTATACCGATAATATAATGATTCCAGATCATCTTGTGAAATGAATTAAAGACTTTAGATTTATTACTTTTTAACTTTTAATCACTAACAAATGATAAAATTCGAAGTATAATAACATGCGAAGTTACATTGTAACATGCGCAACTTAACGCTGATCGGAATCGGCTATGCAGCTATTATGAGATGGGATCTCTTTTTCTAATATTCCCACATGTTAATAACGAAAATCATGTTTCTTATAAATAATGCTGTCGCCTAGCTTTTCCTATGTTGCTATTGAAGCCTTTTATATAACGAAAATCATGTTTATTGGTCAGGTAACACATAGCCTAAGCATACGCACGTTAAACGATCCCCGAGTGGCAACGACGGCTTTGTGACTGTGAGTGTTGAGGCAGCTGATTCGGCCAGTCACCGACACGCCATTAGGGCCGTCTGGTTGTATCCCATTGAGATAACTTTGTTTTACTGTGACGTATAGTGTGTGAGCAATGTACATTAGCAGGTCACCGTATCGGAGCTAGCGCCGACCAATTTACCAATCCTAGCAATAATCTCATTTACAGGTTTAGATAGACTATCCGCATTTGCAAGCAAGGCGTGGTGGTGCTCGCGCCAACACCCACTCTTGCAAATGCCAGCTTTTAACGGTGCCTACACCAACAAATTCAAAAAGAAATAAACGCCAAATTCTTATCATGGGTGTGAATCGTGAATTTGAGGTTTTCTATAGCGAGATTTGGCTCAACACGCCTAGCCTACCGCTAAGTGTAAAAGGGCTGTAAAAGGAATCCCACATTGTGCCACAAATTTTCTGATAAACATTATCATGATTTTTTAATCCGCGATAAGCTTGTAAGCCGCGATAAGCTGTGAGTCGTGACTTAGTCAGCAAATAACCATTCATCGACACGCCGGTAAGCCCGCTTAATTGGATGGTTTAATGGAATAGCGAGGCGAACTTTTGTCATTAAATTGTTAACACCAATAAGTTTTAACTTTTAACCCAGTAGGCCTATACTTCATTGGCTTCTGTTTGGTAGCTCGGGAGGCATGACTTTCATTTAATTTTTCTACTTGATTGGAGGTTTGCTGGAAACACAAATTGTGCACAATTGAATCAGATAGCAGAATAACTAGTTGATTTGATTGTACATTTACCGTTTTTAGCTGTGGATTACGAATCACGTAATTAAGAATCACCATGAATTAGTAATTACTAATGTGTTGTATTCTATTCGTTCGCTGAATCTGGCATCACAGCTGAGAATGCGATACGGGCCGGAGACGGTCAACGCAATCAAGTAGGCCAAACCTCGCAAGGCAAAACACACGATGCCAGACTTCAGCGGCGAAGGGGGAGCCTAACGATACCCGGCGTATCTTTGTTATCTCGAAAGAAACAAGAGAGATTTATTCACTCGACCCGGATTGCAAAGCTATTTATGCGATCACAGCTGCCAATGGCGCCAATCAGTTGGAGATTTACGGAGGGACTACAATAATACACAAACAATATGTGCTTATTTAGCGTTGCCACGCAATTAGAAGGCGCTACGTCGTTCAATTGGTAGCCTTCAGTCGGAAATTTGTAGTTCTAGTTTTTTAAATTAGCCTACAATCTGTAGCCTTCAGGCGGAATGTTTAGTTTTTAAGTACAATCTGTAGCCTTCAGGCGGAATGTTTAGTTTTAGTTTTTAAGTACAATTGGTAGTCTTCAGGCGGAATGTCTAGTTGAAGTTTTTAAGTTCGGGTGTGATATGATGTGGAGTAGCGGTAGAGTCGTTAGACCTACCCTACTATTAACTACCCTACTACTAACTTACTACCCTATAGGCCTACTGCTTGTTTTGCGGTGGCCACGACTTTATTCCTTCCTCCTCCTTTAACGCATAAGCATCAATGGCTCGTAGCTAACACACCTCAACTGTTAGGTTGGGGTTTGTTTATCCCTGATGTACTCAGTCTCCTTGGGACAGGGGAGACGTGAGGGCCCATCAGGGCCATTGGCGGCACCTTAAAGCCGGATGGATGCCTTTTATGGTCATACCTCCGGACCGAATAAAAGTCGCCCCACGACTTTGTTGCGCTTGCTTTATTCACGATTGCAGAACACATGTACTTTAGCGTAATTTTTTGAACAATATACAATTGCCTGATAATTTTTTCACAAAGAATGAGTAGGCTAATTTAGAAACCCACGAAGATAAATAAATATTTGAGTGAGAGTGTGTGTGTGCTGAAAGTGCGAACAACTTCACAGCGAAGTTAAGATAGGACAACTTCAGCAAGCAGGGGATTAAAATTCATAAGTACAGTAGCCTACTTGCAATATATCCCATCTTGCGATTTCCTCCATTTTGCTGTCGGTTGTCCGGAGAATTGAAACAGACGTAGCGTTGTTGTTTAGTGTTCTGCTTAAAGGCAGGTCCTTGGCAACTGCCATTTGGTAGCTGCCAACTAAACAAGGGAAGATACTAAGATTGAGGTGGTTTCCGCTTGCCTTCTCCATAGTACTCAATTGAACCTGCTGAGCTGCAGGTAGCTACCTACAAATTAGTGATCACATTGCTAATTGTGTGTAACAGGCGACTGTCACGAATTGATCTAGCCGGGATTCGAATCCCCCAACCTTACGATCCCAGGCCAGCGCTTCGGCCGAGTAGATAAGACGTACGGTCTCAAGCTTAATCAAGCAAGCAAGAAATTATGAACAAGTCTTTTCTCTTTTGTCACTGATTTTAGCACTATTTTATTGAGTGGTCGTACAATCAAATTGTTGCTCCCACCTTGCCGACAGCCCTGGCTCGGCCATTGGGCTATAACGGTAGGCACACGTTCTCGAGGATTTCATTTTCGTACTCCGGTACGGATTTGATTTTGATCTTTAGATTTTTTTGATTTTTGATTTTTTTTTTTTTTTTTTTTTAAATCCTAGTAGATAATGGTGACCTTCATATAGCCGCTTGTTGACAACTCATTAACGGCTATGGCGACAGAACATTCGCGCGAGGGCTTGCCGTGTATAGCCTAGATGAGCATGATTGTATCGGAAACCGCGCGTCTATGACGGCCTTATATCCGAGCACTCCAGGCCGATCTGTAAATATCCGAGCTGTAAAACACACCCGGACACACATTAATAACGTACCGGCTAAGGTCTCAGACGCTGATGTCTGACAACGCTCGGTTTGGCATCGGTTTCAATAGCAGCGAGGGGCCAACAATCCGATTAGAGTCGCTCATAGATAAAGGAGAACCAAACTTGGATCCGTAACCAGAGAACAGAGTTGTTTGATGTAGAAATCGTGCGATTAGTTCAAGAAAGCGCACAGAAATATAGTATAGCATTGCTTGATCGCGGCAAATGTCAACATTCAATGGATAAATTGAATGTTTGTATGAAATGTCCAAATCACAAAAATTTACACTACAGTAACTGTAAATAGGCCAAGAATTGGCACACTCAATTAGGCCGAGGCTGTAGGTCAGCTAGCTTCTTCAATTTTTTGCAATCACAGGGTGTAATGCTAGCTAGTGAGCCTGCTTACGGTCAGGCTCGATCATTCAAAGACCAAGGATTATAACGCAAATGCTGCAGTTACAGTATATTAACTAAGCTCTAAAGTCTAACCGCTTGTTGGCGAACAACCAACATATTCCCCGCATAGTTGATTGGACAAGGAACACATGACGTGATACGTCACAAGACATGCCATGATTTGTGCACAACCTCGCACCGCATCATCGGTGCACTGCACACAATCTAATCGCTTGTTGAGCGTGACAACTGTGCCGCGCCGCGAAGGATTTATTTGATGCCCCTTACGATAGTAAATTTTTCCTGTGTTGCCTACATCGTACTCCGCAAGGAGTTGATCTAAACGAAGCGTGTGATGTATGCGCTACAATCCATTTTCTCACGAAGTTTGCATCATTAGCTAAGAATGTAAACGAAAGCTCGATCGTTAGCTATATAGTGATATGTGAACGGGGATAGTTAGTACCGGTACAGTACAGTATGTGATGTGAACCGGAGCTCGATTGTTAGCCAAGTATACATTTAGGCTCGAGTTTTCGTTCACAATAGGATTGGGCCAATGATCCCAAAAGTGAACGAGAACTCAATCGATTGCCTAGTGCCTCAGTGACCATGAGTGATGTACAGAATTTTTTGATTTGCCAACAATGTGGCAAAAGCGGTCAAATAGAGAAATGCTGATCATTATTATTTTAGGCGTAAAAACGGACGACAGGCCTAGCATTTATTTATTTATTTGCATTCCATAAGCCTTATTATTTCCACTTCAAGTTTGAATCTCTGCCATAAGTCGTTTAATATGTCAACTCAAAAGTGAATGCTGTTAGCGACATTTCAAAAATGCTATTGTAATAAAATATAAAAATATTAAATTAATGTAAATAAAACTATTTTAAAATAATACGAAAATACCAGTATACCGCCTTCTTTCACTATTCGCTAATATCTTGATTCATAAATCATTTTTACCTTTAAAAGTACTCCACAACAACTGTTTATGGTAATTGTGTGCTAGTAAAGTTGCTGAGTTGCTCACTAAGTTGCTGAATAAGGTTATATTTCAGCATTGCTCCTTTCAAAATTGGTTTGGCCAGACTTCGATAACACGTAAAGCAAAATGTGCTGAAACAGTTTTAGAAGTAATTTTGTACACGTGCCATAATATTGCACGTGCTCGATGTGCAGTACGGCTGGATAGCTCAGTTGGGTGGGCGTCGCTCTTGTTTTGTGCGACCTAGGTTCGAAACCCACCACTGACTGACTTTTCAGTAGTTGTCATGGGCAAACAATTTACGTACATATGCCTCGGTCGACTCAGCCGATGGATATAAATGAGTAGCAGTCCTTGTAGCAGCGAAAGGTAACCACACGTGCTGTATAGCGCTGGCCCTATTATCAGCACAAAGGCATATATCATGCCGTGTGGGCTCTAAAGGCCTCTAAATGGAGATGAGCACCAGCACAACGCTCCTTAGCTGAGTATTCGGAACACCTTTACCTTTTACCATAATATTATGGTAGCACAGAAGGAGAGGAGCGACTTCAGGTAGGCTAGGCACTGACCAACACAACTGCTTAAACGATGCAACCATTGTTTTCATCGAGTTCCACAATAAATGCGCCACTTGTACAATAGGCCCACAGCTGTAGCATTGCAGCGAGACCAGTTCGTAAATTTACCGAAGTTTTTTATAACATTATTGTTTGATATGTTGTTCCTATCTACAGTTGACCACATACATTATTTAACAAACAACCTTGAATTCAGACATGTAAAAATATGCAGCAATTTAATAGCACCGTTTGCAATAAATACAATTATGCAACAAAAATTTACGAAAAGTTAAAAACATGGCAGTTGGCTAGTCTGTAGATGCTGGAGAGCTTTCCGAGCAGAACAAGTGTTTTTGAAAAATCCTCCGCATCAAATATCAGAAATACAATGTTTTGACTTCAGAATTATACTGATAACGAGTATTGATCAGATAAAGAGCAAACGTTTTGAAAGAGCAAACGCATAAACAATGAACGGCTGAGCCAACGAGCCTAACGTGTTGTTCTGTTACTCGATGAAAAATATATTTTTTTGTATTTTACATCTATTATTATTTTTCCATTTAAACATTTTCAACTAAACTGCTGATATGGCACTCACTGCAAAGAGTTCCAACTCTACTATATATATCACAAATCTCCTCAGTAGAAGACTACTACATCTCTTAGAGTTACTTACTTCATAGAGAAACTAAAGAGCATCTTATCTCCCTGAGTAATTTACCTCATAAGAGAAACTACCTACATAGTAAGTTACCTCAAAAGAGTAACTATAGAGTATCTTACCACCCAGAGTAACTTACCTCATCATAGCCGAAAAGCCAGAGTCGTGGCGTCTGGTAGTACTTGTCGTACGTTATATTCAGGTCATAGGTCCGTGTTCGCAGGATATCACTGCTACCGCCGGCCCCATCACCGGCAGGTGTGTCTACCGCTGCGGCGGCCGTCAGTTCTTGGCGCAACTTCGACATGTCGAGACTCGCCTGGCGCATCCACATTACGATTTTATTATAGTAAAAACATTGATAAAATAGTGCAATTGATAATAATAATATATACAGTACATATGGTGGCGGAGCCAGGGCTGACAGCCAGGTGGGCGACGATTTTTATAGGGCGCCGGTGACACCTATGCTACTGGTGGCTCCGGCGCTGTTGTCACAGTGGGGGGAAGGCTTTTTGGTTTCTTACTGAATTTTATTTGGGCCAAGTGGCTGGTTCCAAACGAAAGTCGTAAAGAAAAAATATCAAATCATGGAAGATCTGCTCCTAGGCGCGAGCTTCGAGGTAATAACTGAGATGGTGCGAGGAGCCGACCGCCCATTCTGCTCCTCTAATTTATATTGGCTAGCACCGCCACAGCTGAGAACGCTGCAAGGGCAGATCATATCATGTTCTGATGAATGCCGCCAGCAGTTTGCATTGAACTTTGCACTGATGTTTAACAAGACTGCAGTCTGCAATAAGTAGGCTATTACCGTACTTTCCAAGTCGACATGAAACTGAATCCAAATTGTGTGACTTGCCAGAAAAAAGATAGAAAGGAAAAAATGAAAGCGGCAATACACCGCAGGTCGCTTTTTACTCATCAACGGTTGCCCTAGAACACACAAGACACCCGGCCGTTTTCATGGCTCCCTGTCGCTACAAGGCGCCGTGTCGCAATAGAGAAACAGCGCAATCAGGACGCTCTAGAGCGCCCTAGATCGTAAACGGCATCATAGAGTTCTAGGGCGCCCTGTCGCCCACAGGGCGCCCTTTCATCCTAGAGTGATAGGATACCCTATGAAAACCTAGGGCTTCATGAGGGCGCCATAATGTCTGAAAAGGGAGCCAGGGGGGGGGGCGGCCGCAACCCTAAGACGCCGCCACTGGTTAAGTGACATTATAAGTAATAATAAAAATTGGTGTAGTATCTATGACGTTATCATCTATCTGAAACGTTTTAATAGATGTCTGTGTATATTGCAGTTTCGAAATCATTCAAAGTTTCTTGGTGCTACAAGCTCACGGAATAGATCAGACTTTACTGCATCAATGAATAACGTATCAATGGTTTAAACAACAAATACTGTCTCTCGCCTCTCTGAACGTTTGGATTATTCCGTCCCTCAAAACCCGACTGTGATTCTGATTATACTGAAATTGTACACGGCGCTCGACTGTTGCATCTCAAAACGGTGCAGTTTATTACCATGAATACCACCACCGGGTGTTCCGTCCATCATAGTTCGACAAATGTGAGCTCTACATTATCCCTCGACGACTTCATTGCCTCGTCAGTTACGGGACAAGTCGTTGTCGCCGTGACGCTATCACTAGTGATCGTCGTCACGGTATGCGGTAACTTGCTCGTATGCGTGACCGTGCTGACGATACGCGCTCTACACAGCACTACAAACTACTTCATCCTCTCCCTCTCTCTCTCCGACCTCCTCCTGGGTGGCCTGGTTCTGCCGCTCAGCGCCGCGAACACCCTCGACGATCAATGGCGTTTCGGTCACGTGTTATGCAACATCTACATATCGTGTGACGTCATGCTGTGCACGGTCTCGATACTGACTCTGTTTGTTATCAGCGTGGATCGTTACGTTGCCGTTACGCGACCGTTACGTTACCGCGGTCACGTCAGTACACGGACAGTACGAAGGATAAATGTTACCGTCTGGGCGTTCTCGTTCATCATGGCATTCGCCCCGATCCACCTCGGCTGGAATACACCGGATGGGAATGTGCAGAACCGAGTCTACTACAACGACACCTCGGGGGCGGCGGTGCTACAGCAGTGCGAATTTGAGCTGAACCGTCCTTACGTCCTGCTCGTGTCTCTCTGCACCTACTTCACACCTCTTGTCATCATGTGCGCCATCTACAGGAAAATATTCCAGATCACCCGCCGTCAGGTGAAGGAAATTAACGATATGTGTAGGACTGGGCTGAACATGATGGCCGCCACGCTGCTGCTTCACGAGAGCGGTAAAAGTCTGGCTGGGATTCGATCCCCATCGCCTTTACTTCCTCTTCCACCTTCAGTTACACCTCCAAATGTAGATAAAACTCAACTTTTTCCTGATTCTTGTTCGCTTGCTGTTAATTTAACCCATCAATCTGTCGACTCGCATTATCTTGTTTCGCCTCCTTCTCGTGCACCGTCAGATCATTGTCACCTGATCAGTTCTTGTCTTTCATGTTCTTCTCCTGTCCAGTTTACTCCTAATTGTATCGCGTCAGCTCCTTCTGTCCAGCTCACCCACTGTGTCCAGCTCACTTCTTATGCCAATCCATATCATTGCGCCAAATCCACTCATTGTGCCGAGTCAACTCCTTGTACCCACACTGCCCAGTTTACTAATTGTGTCCCATCTACTTCATCTTATATCTCGTGCACTTTACATCCGTCTCGTGAACCGTTCGCATTTTCTCCTCCAACTAATATAGTGCCATCTCTGCAAACTAGCAATTCACTCTCTGATGTGCATGATCAGGGCATACTTTCTACTCATAACCCCTCTTGCCCTCAATGCCATGTTATCTCTCCCGCTTGTCATGCAGCTTCTCCTTGTCCTGTATGCGTTGCTGCCTCTCCCACTTGTCAACCAACCTCTACATGTCCTCATTTTCAATCTGGCTCTCCCCCTTGCCAACTGCTTTCTCCTTGCCAAATATGCCTAGCTGCCCCTCCCGCTTTCCAACCAATCTCTCCAAATGCCCTTCCGTTACATTCCTCTATTCCATCTAGTGCAAAACATCCCAATGCTTCTCGTTCGCTTACCTGCCCTTTACCGCTTGTTCATTCAAACAAGACCAAGGTACAGATTCGTTGCAGTGGACCGAGCTCCTTCATGAGATCGCGAACGTGCGGGTCCCCCCGGAAGCAGACGAGCCGGGTGGTCAGTGAACGTAAGGCGACCATGACGGTCGCGTCTGTCCTACTCGCCTTCGCGCTCTGCTGGGTTCCCTATTTCGTCCTCTTCACACTCAAGCCGTTCGGCGTGGTGTCCGGCAGCGTGCACGCCGATCTCTTCGCTCTCTGGCTCGGCTACCTCAACTCGTCAATAAACCCGCTTCTGTACGCTTTCCACAACGCCGCCTTTCGCAGAGGTTTTCGACGAGTGCTTTGTAAACGATGCCGCTGCCAGTAGAGTTAATTT
>JAQGBK010000069.1:0-11250 GCA_034698505.1 Stercutus niveus
CGTAACGCGAGATTAAACACCTTTCTAAATGGTGTACGAAATTACCGCTATATCCACAACGCCCGCTGCCCAAGCTTCGTTTAACATCCTACTCGGGTCAGAAGACAGTGATAAAGAAGGAGCCGAGAAGGAAATCCCTGAAAATGAGCACAGGCCAGGGTTTGAACCCGTACCTTGCACTCTGTGGTCTGTTGTCTTGCCACTAGACCAAGCAGACATCGATATATACAAGCAGTCATCTCTATACCAAACAGACACCCCGAGCTGGCGTGCCGATAACTTTCAACTGACCGCATCGAGGGCGATCCTATGACTAGGATGGTTCAAGAGAGAAGGAGAGTCTGAAGTCTAACATAGCAAGGAAAAACAAGTATCAGTATTTACTGTTATCCCAGAATGTAAGGACGTAACGGCACGAACAATTTAGTGTTGGTACATGTGGCTTAGTATTTGACATGCAAATCAGAAAAGTAAAAATAAAATTCAAACTATTTTGGAGCGTGGTGGAAGAATAACTGGATTGGTTACATAATGCGTAGGATTAATCGATGAAGGAGGCTGCAGGAATATAATAGAACCAGAGGTATAAAACTAATAGGAAGGATGGATGAACTGGATGGAAAAGAATCGCACGGAGATAAGAAGAGTATGGAAAAGATCGGACGACTTGGATTAGTTGGATGCCAATGACCTTCCTTTTGGTGGAGCACTAAAGAGTAGATATTCAAATCATATTCAGACATATTTTCCATGTAAACTAGCAGATGAATAAACAAACAGATGAAATAGTGTGCGTGCTACATAGCACGAGCACTCAGATAAGCCAAATTGTCTTGAGTCGACTATCGAAGGAGGTTACCAAGTTGTCACGCTCGACAGGCTGATGGCCAGTAAATTGAACGCTGAGTTGAATTGAGCGGCAGCAATGCCCATTCGATGCGCCCACTCCCCACTGCACACAGTGCACTGCTCAGATGAGGTTCTGTTCATCACGGCGTCTAGTACTCGTAGTTGTCTAACATCGCGCCTATCAGTTAATATATCTAAGCGGACAGCGCAGAACGCTGTAATGGAATTGTGATAGCGAAGAATGGCGTCGGCGTTTAACCCGGAAACAAATATTGAATCTAGACTATCGCCGATTTGGCTTAGCATATGAAGAGACATGGCTGTGTGTGTATTGTAAGTTTGTAACTTAATCTGAAATAAAAGCGACCACCGAGGCGTTTCAGCGCACCGACACCGGAATTAGCACAACTAGTTCAAATAGCAATGCGACTAGCACTAGCATCACCTAGCCACTAGCACTAGCACCATCTAGCGACTGGCACTAGAATCACTTAGCGACTAACACCACCTAGCGACTAGCACTCGCACCACTTATCGACTAGGACCACCTAGCGACTAGCGCTACCTAGCGACTAGCACTCGCACCACTTATAACGACTAGCACCACCTAGCGACTAGCACTAGCACCACCTAATGACTAACACTAGCACCACTTAGCGACTAGCACAACCTAGTGACTAGCGCAAACGAACAACAACGGGAGCTTGTTTTGAGCTTGTCGGGAATCGTCGCTCGATTCTTAATATTTTGTTATTGTTATTAATCTTGTGTAGTGTACTGGTTGCAGTTTGATATTGAATGTATAATAAAGATTATTATTAAATTAATTGCAAGTTGTTCTTTTTCCATCATCTAGTCTAATTTTTCCTCTTCCTCCTCATTTTCCTTCCCCACTGACGCTCTCTCTCCCCTCCTCCTCCTCCTGCTCTTCCCCTTCTGTTTCTTGCCGCCCCAACCTTCATCCTCCACGCCCCTCTCTTCATACGCTCTCGCATCGATGGTTCGCAGCGCACGTCTCACAACGGGCCATGAGCAGCCACGCCGCCTGTAGTCCCAAACCCCCGACGTCACGCTGGATTGGTCGACCAGGTTTTCCGTGGCTGACTAAGTACGTGAATGATTAAAAATAAATACAGCCAGGAATACGTAACTTTGGTATTACATTTTGACAAAATTGAATTAAGGTTGCAACTAGTTAAGTTGCAAGTGAAATTAAAAATACAGTATTAAAATAAAGTTTAACACGGACTCACAGGAACAAACAACAATCCTCACATAAGTGTCCATGTACCAATCTTAATATATCGAGGCAGATTAGCTTAAAATTGTGCAAAATTCGGATAAAAGCTGAAATTTTAGTTTAAATTGTTAATTTTGACCTCAATATCAGATTTGGGTATAGTGCAAGTTTTAACTCATTTCCATATAATAAGAAGGAGAACTTAGTCCGATTTTGATAATAATTAAAGGTTGTTTGTGCTACTTTTCAGTTATTTCTGTGTTCAATGTGCGGTTGCTATAGGAGTTTAACTACTTCCCTAGCAACGACGGACATTTTGGTCATAAACGAAAATAAATAATAATAATTAGTTTATGACTATTTCTAGCCTATAAGGCTATAATTTGCATTTATACATTTAACACAACTAATAATTAGGTAAACATGTTCTGTGCAACATCCTATCCACGAGGTGCTGCTGTGAAAGGCTAGGTGTCGTTACGATGCGAAGCTACCGGATCGCAAACGTTGTTTCTATACTCTATAGGCCTAGTCTAACCTAGGGCGCCAAATAGGATTACAATTAGAATTATCGTATTGGTTCAACGTCTGGTACATTGACGACTAATAACATTGGTGCGACCATGCGAAGCGTACGTATGAATTTGATAAAAAATGTAATTGACCTTATATAACAATTGAATCGGTTTATTAATGTAAATGTAATTGTCTCAGTATCCCTCTTCTAGTCTTCCATTTATATTTCATTTAATTCGATCCGCTGTCCGGGTGAGAACACCCACTTAACTTTTACTTGTTCTAGTGACATGCCTCAGCTGCCTGGAGAAAAGCATTGCGTATTTTTATCCCGTATATAGCACACTATACAGTGGCGAAGACACCGGAGGAGGGGTAGAGGGGACTGACCCCATTTTAAAAATTTACCCTCCCAATTTGTTCTAATTGATCTTCCTTTCTCTAAGAAACATAATTAATTAGTTAACAAAAAATTTACTTGCGGCAGACTTTCGTGCATGTTGTGTATTTCCCTCTTACTAAAGTTTACTTGCACAAATGATCCCCCCAACTTTTAACTTAAGTTTTAAGTGATCCCCCATTCTGGTTGATCCCCCACACTTCCAAAAACCTGCCACCGAGTCTGACACCACATAGTGATCGAGCTTGCCCTTGAGGGCTTTGATATTAATTCTGTATCTGAAAGACTCTTGTTGGATTGCTATTTACCCAATCCCATCCACCAAATTGTCCATGATGGAAAAAAATGTTTCCTCGTGAAATCAGGAAATTCAGTTGATACAAACTGTGCAGAAATAGACTGGAGTAAATGTGTAATATGTCGTATAAATACCAACGAGAAGCTTCAGTGTCCCGCAGAATCAAAACGGACCGACTGCTACATTGGCTACTCGTCATTTGCAGATATTTTGCCAAAATTTGTCGGGGCTGGTACAATTCCAGCAACATTTGCCATTGAAAGGCTTGATGAAGGTGAGGGTATATTTGACACTCTTGTTGCACATCGTGCTAAGTGGCATACATCTTGCCGTTTCTTTTTTTATCAAACAAAGCTAAAATAGTACAATTCGTAAAGCCAGCGCGAAGCATTCGATGAATGTGATTCGCAACCTGGAACATCAAGTCCCAAGCGACAAAAGTTCCTGCAATCTTTGGCTGTGGACGACCGAAAATCTTGCCCGGTTTATAAAACACCGATCTGCTTCATTTGTGATGGTGAAGCAGGGTCCGATAAATTTCACTCTGTACCAACTTTGGAGCTATACCACAAAGTAAGACAGTGTGCTCATGGATTAAATGAGGCTGCATTTATAGCCAAGCTAATCAGCAATGATTTAGAAGCAATGTATCACCGGAATTGCTTGATTGGCGTATATAGTGAGAAGCGGGCATATAACAGACAATCACATCGCGTAGTTTGCGATGAGCAGGGCTCTGCATCAGATAGCGACTCAGTTCATGGAATTGTATTGGCTCAACTGATTACATATATTGATGAAGTTCGCTCTGATAATACAGTAGCCCCATGTTCAAACTATCAGATCTCTCTAAAATGTACTCTGACCGTCTAGCGCAGCTTGGTATTGTTAGTGACGGTCGCATTCATAGCACGCGGCTGAAGGAGAGACTCCTAAACCATTTGGCAGACATGAAAGCGCAGGAGCAAGGCCGAGAAGTTTACTTGGTATGTAACTCGGACATTGGCCCGGCTCTTGTGAAAGCTAGTTACCAAGACTTTGACAAGGATGCGGTGTGTCTCAGTAGAGCAGCTGAAATTGTTCGGCATTATATGTTCGCCAGTGTTACACCTCAATTTGAGGGAGTTTTTGAAGAAGGATGCCAGGAAAAAGCTCTTTCTAAAGTGCTACTTGCATTTATCAATATGATTCTTGATGGATTTAGCATTAATAATGAAGCTAAATGTAAGGATATTCCTGCTGCCTTAACAATTTCACAGTTAATAATGTTTAACAGTGTGAAACATCAGCGGGCTAAATCTACCCTTGCAGGAGCATAGTTCAGGAAGAGTGCTTTGCAGGAGCCTCCCTAACCTGTGTATCTTAGTATGCTTTTGCATGCAACGACAAGGAAGCGAATACTTATTGACAAGTTGTATCATCTAGGATTATGTGTTTCCTATGATAGGATATTAGCACTCAGTGCTGAATTAGCTAATGGTGTCTGCCAGCAATTTGATAGCACCAATGTTGTTTGTCCTCCTACCCTCCGTGGTGAGCGATTCACAGTTGTGCTGTCGATAATATCGACCACAACCCGAGTTCAACTACTTCTCCAGCTTCGTTTCATGGCACCGGCATTTCTCTCATTCAGTTTTCAGATTCGAGTTTTGCAGGAATTAGTGGAGGTGTCACTGTACTTAAGAAGGATATAGCCACGAAGAAAATATCACTATTGCCACCCTCGTGCACCAATGTTTCTCCATCGAAACTCAGATCGGAACAGCCTGAGGTTTCGAAATATCAAGGTTCACTTCTATCTGTTAGAGACTCATTGCATACAGCATTATAGGAGGAGGGTTGTTGGCTTAATGCAGTTAAGACTTGCTTTGATAGTGCTGAGCGTGTGAGTTTAACCTCTTGTGATTCAGATTTGTGGATGTCTTGGTCAGCATTCCATGCACACCGCCAAAATGCCGCACCAATTTCATTGACTTGAAATGCTTTGCTGCCGCTTTTTCATGAGTCGTCTCATGGTGCTGCCATTATTAAACACTCCATGGATATTGTGTACAATGCTACACATCACCTCAATCCTGGCCAAACTCCCGGACTAACGTATGATTAGCCTTTATATGCGATTGCCAAAGCCATCCAATGGAACTGGCCTGATTTATACAGTGAAGGCAAGTTTGTATTGGGTGGCCTTCACATTGAGATGGCAGCACTTAAGGCCATTGGCCATCTAATTAAAGGAAGTGGCTGGATTGAAGCTACTAGCGGAGCAGGCATTACAACACCGGGAATAGCAGAGTCGCTTTTGTCAGCGTCACATGTACGGCGGTCCCGTCACGTGCATGAAGTGACCACATCCGCACTACACATACTTCAGCACCACGCTTATAAATCATAGGTCAATCGATGTATAGACAATGTTGACAATGTTTTGGACTTTACATCTTGATGCTTCGATCAAATGGTTAAGCCTAAGTTCGCTTATTGGTCAACTGTGAAGCGACTAGAGCTGCTGCTATTGTCGTTTGTCAAATCTCTTCCTACATCAAATTTCAAATTGTACATCGCAAGTATGACAAGCCTAGCGCCATGGTTTTTTGCCTTAGATAGGACACACTATGCACGCTAGACGTCGGTCCATATTAGAGACATGGCTGATTTGTCAAACACAAATGTTTCTATCTTCAACGAGTTCATGGTAGGCAAATTCACTGCGAAGAAGTCCCATCGCAATTATTCAGCCATGGCCTTGGACCAATGTCATGAACAGAGCAACGCTGCTGTCAAAGGTGACGGTGGTGCTATTGGCCTGACTGACAATGATAACGCATTGCTTCGCTGGATGGTCGCTGGACCACAAGTCGCAAGACTAATTGGCGAATTCGAAAATGCTAAATCCACTGACATATACAATACATTGCACCACGAACAACAACATAGTGCACAAGCATTATTCAAAACACAAGTAGTTTCACTTGTTGCGAAGCTTGAGGAAATGGGTAACCCATTTGAGGACTGTGGAGACGATCTTGTGACGTTGGATAGTCGGCGTGTTGTTGCAGAAGAGTCTGCATTGAAACTAGCAACAATTGAATGACTAGGCCAAGCACAACATGACGAGTTTATTAAATCTCGATTTATTGATCGTTCAAAGTTAGGAACAAGTTAACAAGCAGCAAATATTACGCAAACTTGTTTTCTAGACTGTACGTAGGGTGCCAGACTCGGGATGGTAATTTGGACACTTTTTTGAGCATGAAAATCAGTCTTCACCTCCTTCAATTTATGATTTCGGCTCGTTACGCTTTAATGTCAAATCGGACCTCCTAAACTGCCTAGAAAAGCTAACTGAAGCCGATACAAATAGCAGCCCATGTGGTATGCCAACAGTTAATGCTATGGTAATAGATGTGGCTGTTGTAGTCCAAATGTTAAAACCTGGCTCTGCAAAAACCTTTGCGGCTTATGCATCTGATACATTTCTTCCATATATCAAATCTCAGACCCAGTTTGTTCAGCGATTGGATGTAATATGGGATTGCTACGAGGACAATAGCTTAAAGGCTATAACTCGTGCTAAACGAGGAACAGTAGCTACTATTCAAGTTGGACCGCAGGTCCCTATTTCTAATAAGTGACAAGAGTTTTTGCACAACAATTCCTTGATTTTTATGAGCTAATCTGCCGCACTACTGTGTTTAAATATAGAAGAAAGCGGAAGATTAATACTTTGGTTGGAGGAATGGCAACATGCGTTGAGCGCACCGCTTTCTATATAATAATAGCCATAGTTACGCTGAGTTGACCACACGGGTTCAAATCCCATCCATGCCATTTTATTTCATGATTTAATTTCCGTGACTTGTAGCAACTTTTGCATGCTCCTTGTCTAAATTTTAAACCAATTTTCTCAACCGCTGCTGCACCCTAGAGGTGTGATCTGGCTGCATCACGTTATCTAATTGTACACTTCAAAGGTCATATTATCAATAGTCGATTTGTAGGCTACACAGCTTTCTGTGTGTTAAAGCTTAATCAAATCAGTATCGAGTAGATGTGGTTTTTTCAGTTCTTAACAACTTTGAGTTTGTCTGTGTTGGAAAATGTAAAGCTGTACTATTTATTTTTTCAGACAGAATTGTTTAAAGAAAAAATTGGTTGCTGAAGAATTAGAATTAGAAGAATCGTAACAATCTTCAAAATGGCGTTGGACTTGCTGCATATGAGGGAACGCAACTATTTCCGTCTTGCAAGAGTCACAATGGAACTTGGAACACAGGTTATTCGCAAGCAGATTCTACTAAATCTCTCGCGAGGAGAAACACTCCAACAGTCTTTAGCGAAAAATCGCTCGAAAATGGAAAAGTTGTACAAAAGTCACATCATAACAGAACAACAGCTGAATATACTGTATCCAAATAATGCAAATGTCGACATTATGAAAATTGACATCACTCTTTGGATTGTGCTGTTACGTCACATCGTCCCAAAGTCGAACATCGCTGGGCTTCGAGGGGAAGGAATACCGCGTGACGACCAGAAGGAGTGGTTTCATGACATATTGCGCATTAAAGCAATGCGCAATGCGCTGTCTCACTTGGCCCAATCAGAAGTCGATCAGGATGAGTTCGACTCGCATTGGAGTAGGGTGACCGAGGCGATCCAGAGACTTGATCCCACTAGAACGAGCTTTGAAAGCTTTCTCAACTGCGAGGTAGACCGTGAAAGAATTCGAATGTATCAGCTTATGGTTTCGGAGCAGGTGTTGCAGGAAGTTAATGGGCAGCTTCAGAAAGACCTGGAAGATCGACGTTACATTACGAAACTCTTGGTCATCTTTCTAATCGTAGTTGCAGCTCTCGTCGCAGGAATTGTGGTGTCGCTAGCGTTTGCTCTGCGTGGTAATAGATCATGCGAGATATATCGATATTACAAGGATGTCCCATTCGCTTCGATACCAATGTTGCCTCGCAAAGGCTGGGGCGCCGATGATCCCCGGGAGCCTATAAACGACCTTCAGCATCCCGCACCATATGCCATCTATACCCACACGGCTGACACTGAGCGCTGTCTGATCACGCAAGAGTGCTGCACAAAAGTGAAGGATATCCAGTACTTTCACATGCACTCGTATCACTGGCCGGACATTGCTTTTCATTACCTTCTTGACTCCGCTGGTAACGTGTTTGTGGGCCGTTCGCTTGATAAAATCCCATCATCCACTTATGGCTGGAACAGCCATAGCATTAGCATTGCGCTCATCGGTAACTATATGTTCCACACACAAGACGAGGTTACTGGAAGCATGAGAGGCTCGTTCGCGGCATTACTTCAGTATCTGGTGAATAACGGATATCTTATGAACAATTACACCCTCTATGCCATGTGTGAACTACGTCCTACCGATAGCCCGGGTATTAATCTTTACAAAGTGGTCAATGAAGAGATTCCACAGGTTGCAAGCCATGTGAAACATCGCTATGATACGTATTGCCACTTTAACTGGTCCGTGACGGCCGTAGAGTCTAACGCGGACCCAAGTTGCGGTTTAACGCATTTGCACGAATTGTGAGATTACTTAGTAGCGAAGACTAAATCAATGTTCATTAGATTGATCCCAGTAGAATCATGATCACGTTATTGTCTAGTTTGGTATTATAATAATCCTATCATATATTCAAGGTATGTACAGAAGTCGGTAGCAAAGGTACGAATTGTTGGAACAATGATACCACCCGACAGTACCATTTTAAACGTATTTTTTCTCCAATTCCTTCAAAAATAAGACTCAAAACAAATCGTCCAAAATTGTGCATTTTTAGGGATTTGATTAGAAATTGAGCTTGCAGCTCGCCTGTCACGTATTAATTTGGGTGGAAGCATTTGGTAAATCTGCGGTAAAATCGAGTAGCATATTTAATACCAAGTTTTATATTGATATACCTGGGATATCAATATAAAGTCTTATAAAATCGAATCGTCCTGATCTGATATGATCAAATAGAGATTAAATGCATATAAATTGAGATTATAATAAAACAGAAAAGGCTGTATGCCTAAATTAGGAATAACTGAAGTTTCTAACATCTTTGAATATTCAATGCGTAGGCAAAACTATTGTTATGATTGATTTACTCAAACCTCGCAAAGTGTTTAAGATAACTAAATGTAAAGTCGGTTTTCTTTTAAAAATTTCAATAATGTAAAATCTATTAAATGTTTAGCAATTTGAGTTTTTAAAAACAGAAAAGTGATTACATTTCTTCTAGCCCGTCTCATCAAAATATTATTTAATTTTTATGATAGAATTGTTCAAACAATAAAATGGGGGGTTGATGTAACCTTAGTCAACTTTAAAATGTCTAATGGAATAGTGAAGGGAGGTAATTTATGACATTTTTATTTGCCATCTTCAAAGAGGCTATTTTAAAAATTATCAGCAAACAATACTTGTTTTTATATATACCTTAACTCGATTTTGCTTGCAAATGATTTGATGCGATGTTTGTAATATCCACAAAATATTTCAAAATTATTTACAATTTATTACACTTACAAAGTTTACGAAGTATGTAAACGTAATTTCTAGATGTTTACAATTATGTGCAGTATGTAAGCGAGTGTCTGTAAGCTGAAATGTGCTGCACAAACTGCAGATTCTGACAGTCATCAATTTTATTGCTCTGTCTATTTTTACGCTTGTAAAAATAGACACACCTTGACACATTTCATAAATTTTATTTGTATTCAAGCCTACGATTTTAAATTTGACATCTAAGATGGGAGTCTATTAATTACATTTATTTCATGATGGGTGTGTGTATTTTTTATATATATTGTGGGACTTAATTTGTGCATTGTTTGATTTTGAAGATTCTGAAGGTTAAGTCTACAGTAAATTTTAATGTCAATCATTATTTTGTTAGAAAATAATAATGTCGCATTCAGACATTCTTGATTATTGCTCGTGTTGTGATATAGTATTAGAGCTACGGTTGAGATTTTGCTCAAAAAAACTATTTAAAATCAATTCTATGTCGACTAGAGGATGGGAACACTAATCAAAATTGTGTAACTAAATATTAAAGACTGCAATTTTCACAGTCTACAAACGTTCTCCCAGCTTATAATTGTAATACAAATCACTGAATGCGAATAGCACAAGTGCTTTCAATAATAACCCATGTGTTTTGTATTATGTACCTCCTATATCCGGTTCACGAGTAGATAATGCCTATTGGCGTTTTTATTGGTAGCCTAAATTTTCAGTGTTTATAATAATCCACGACGTGTACCAAGTCTTGTTCTCGTTGCGTTTACTGTAGCCTATGTAGGCTGTGTGTGCATACAGGAAGTAAGCACATATTAATTGCCCGGTAATGCATTAATTAGTGGTGTCCTATTGTACCGCACGAGTGGGCGATGATGGCCGAAGGCCAGGGGTCCTATTTGGGATGGTGTCAATTTGTTTCCCCATTAAAATTCAGGTATGGAGATACGAATTGTACTTTCACGACACAAATTCTACCTCCAGGTAATGAAAGAAAATCAACTTTAGACTATAATTAAAGGGCTGCAATGTGTTAGTTAGCACTATAAGTGCTATTATAAGTGTTAGTTTATGTATGCATGTATGCTGCACTTGTTACGCACCAATATGTCGTTAAAATCTACTATCGCTAATACGAGTAGATTACACGGTTCGGAGGTGCAGAGAGGTGAAGCAAGACTACATACGAAAGGCGGTTGCAAATAAGTGAGTTTTCAATTTAGTTTTGAAAATTCAGGTCTCATTTGCACTCCTGACGTCGAATGGCAGATACCTTCTAATGCGGTATCATAAGGCGGTATCATAAGGCGGTATCATAAGGCGGTATCATAAGGCGGTATCATAAGGCGGTATTATAAGGTGGTATCATAAGGCAGTATCATAAGGCGTTATCATAAGGCGGT
>JAQGBK010000070.1:0-11201 GCA_034698505.1 Stercutus niveus
CTGGAAATTGTAAGAAAACGATTAAGAAAGTAAGTCAGTTCGTAACCTTAAATACAAGTTGAATTGTTCTAAAAAACAAACCAAGTCAAAATCTAAACAGCAACTTTTGATTTAATTTGATTTTGACGAACGACTTTTGACCCTAATCTATACATGCTTGGAAACACTAGATACATCTGCAGTAGGAAAATACTTTATCTATTCTATGCAGACCAAACCACTGGACACACGATTGGGCAGGAGATAATTGCAAGGAATTTCACATTTAGATTTTAACATTATTGGATAAAATCTAAATCATTCAAATCTAAATCTAAATCTAACAGCACAAAAAAGCAAACATTTATAATATTCGTCACAGCACCTGTAATAATACTAAAGATTATTTTGTTTGTTGTCGATGACAAATTTGCAAATTATCCGTTACTTTTTGCTGTAACAACGAGACCTAACTACTTACTATGTCATCAGTACATCATTAAACACACGACTACTAAATGTAGAAGCCTAAGCCAGGGCGTCGGTCAATGGCCAGGTCCGGTGTATATTGCCGAAACCTATATTGCCGAAACATCATTTTTAGCGATTTGAGGTGAATTGCCGAATTTGGCAATTCACCTCAAATCACCATTATAATTTCTTTAAAAATTACAGAAAAAGTTAAATAACCCTAACCCATACTGGTCTAGACCGAGTTGGTTAACTCATAACTTAGCAGACATTTATGGAATTGGTCGCAACTGCTCCATTCACCGATATGTAGCCTCCGTTGTTCGATGAGGATGTAGCCTCTAGAATTGTGTAACAGGATTTAACAGGATGTAACATTGTATTGTAAACGGAACATTGTATGAAATACCAACCCATAATGTTGCACCCAAAATGTGATTTATAGGCTATATTATGTCAATTAATATAACTCAATTTAAGTTAAGTAAGTTCATTAAGTCAATTTTTGTTTAATATCGGCATGATCAAACTATCAACACTGTCAGCACATGGCATCAACCAACGGCAATTCGGCCATTCACGCCACCAACGACTTCGAACAACTTCGTCTATTTTTGGCGTTCAGCAATACGTGCTTGACTCGGTTTCGGCAACATAGGTTTTGGCAATACATGCCAACACCCATTGGCTTCTAGCTTTAAGGCATCCTAACTTGAGGCATTCACGTGTGCATTAATATTGTGACTAATTTACATTCTCAATAAAAAATTCCTTCTTAGAAATATTGATTCACATTAGCCCTGTTGAAAAATCTTAAACTGTTTGCATAATAATTACAGAATTTTAGGCATGAATGGTGATCTGTATCAGACAGGCCCTAGGCCTGATAAAAGATTTATTCTTGCATATATTTGCATATACTTCTGCAGCTTTTAATTAAATACATTTTATATGTTATTAATACATATATTAATGTACTTTTATTATAGTTACTACTGCTAACTTACCGGTGACTTTACAGGTAAGTTTGATGGTTTCACCCTCTGCAACGGAAGTGGCTTGTGGCGCGAGCTCAAACTTTGGTGCACCGATGGATGCACGCGCCAAATCTTCTGCACGAGTCTACATACAAACAACATCAATTATTGAAACATTGTGTTCAATTTTAAATTAATTTATTACTTTTAAGCAAACAAGCAATAAGAAAACATTGCTAAGTAAACATTGCGAAGTATCCCGATAGCCTAAAAGGTAAATAAAATCTCTATGTAGGTATTAACCTAAGATCATCCGAATTCCTTCAGCTTTGTATTTAACAAAAATACAAAGATATTTAACATTAACAGACAAGTGCAAAATAAACTTAATCAAAGTGAACATTTGTTGCTCACGCCAACTAATAGGCGCTCAGATGTGCAGTCGGAGAAATCAAAGCTAAGAATATCAAAAAGAATATCATTTAAATTTTTTACGTTTCTTTCTTTTACACATTTAATATTTAATTAAAGAATGAAACATAAAAAATTAGAAATTGTTTATGTTTCATTCTTTTATATACATAAAAGAATGAAAATTCTTTTATATACATAAAAGAATGAAAATTCTTTTAACAAAAACATAAAAAAATGAAAATTCTTTTATATACATAAAAAATGAAACATAAAAAATGGTAACAAAATCAAATAAATGTCTTAGGATAACACACACTATATGGGAGTGATTGATTATAAACATACACTATATTGGAAATCACATATACTATCATATAGTCCACATAATGACAAAATTTAAGAAATGCTTTTGAATAGTTTTTTAGCTACCCAGTCCTCAGGTGGATACGCCTTAATTATGAATGTAACTGAGCAAAACGTAAATAACAAACCTCTGAAGATATAATAGTCACTTCCTCTGCAGTATATGCCGAAGTCACTGACTCCTCTGCCTCTACTACTTCTCTAACTTCCTTTCTCTCCTCGACAGTCTCCTTCTTAACGACTTCCTCTTCCTTCGTTTCAACCACTGCTAGGAATTCCTCAACCTTTTCCTTCTTGCGCCGCGGCACTTTAACAAGCAAGCTCTCCGCTGAATCCGAACTGATCCCCGCTGCGTTCTCCGCGTAAACCCGGAAATAATAGTCGTGACCTTCCTTGACCTTGGTCGTGCGTAAGGTGAAGGTCGTAGCGGAAACCTGCTCGATCTTCTTGTACTTGTTCTTGTCGCTTTCGCGGATCACGATGATGTACGAAGTGATCGCCATTCCGCCGTCATCCCCCGGCGCTCCCCAGCTGAGAGTGACACTCTCTGAGGTGATCTCGATGACCTCAAGGCTGCCAAACCCAGATGGTGATCTGGGTCCAGCTTTTGGTTCCTCCTGAGGTTTATCTGAGATTTGTGCAGGTTCAACCTTTCCGGAATCGGTTTCGTCTGTAGCTGGTTTTACAACCTGTGGCTCATCCTGAGGTTTCTCCACTACCTTTGCCTCTGGTGCTTTTACTTCTGGCAATTTCTCCTCTATTTTTTCTGCAGGTTTCTCCACACTTGGAACAGCAGCTTCTTTCAGAGATTCGCTAACAGCCACGTTTGGTTCGTCCTCAACAGGCGCTTTTTCAGGTTTTTTCTGTTCCTCTTGAACTGGTTTTATTTCTTCAACTTTAGCGGCAACTTCTGGTTTAACGACGGCTTCCGGAATTGTGACAGCTTTCGGTTTCTGCTCCGTGAGAGGAGGAATAAATTCATCCTCCGAAGAAGACTCTTCCTCTTCGGAAGACTCAACTTTTTTCGTTGGTTTAACTTCCGCAGGTTTTGGCTTCGCCTCAGCGGGTATTTCCGGCTTCGGCTTTTCCGCTGTCGGTTCTTGCTTCGTTACAACCGCATCTTTTTCAACCACTACCCCGACAGCTTGGATTTTTTCGCTTGCTTCATCAACCTGAATGCTTTGTTTTATCTCCACAGTTTCGCACGCCACGGCAGTCTCTAAAGCTGTTTCAACTTTAACCTCAGCGACCTCGGCTTGCTTGCGTTCCTTATCCTTCTTCTTTGACTCTTTTGGTTTTTCTTCCACAGGCGTTTCGAATTCCACTGTATCCTTTGGTTTCTCCGTCTGTTTTTTTGCTAATTTCTCTTCAGTAACGTCTTGGATCTCGGTGGTTTCTGGCGCAGCCTGCGCGACCGGCTGCGCTGGTTGAACTGCGACCGGTGCTGAAGATTGCTGGGTGGGCTTCGTAGGAGTGCGAATCGGCTTGTCGAGTTCCGCGCCCTCGTCACTGACACCAATCTGTAGCGCAGAAAGTAATTCTATTTTTAAGAAGTTAGTTTTTGATAAATCAGCTTAAAAAGTTACCTTAATCGCAATCAATTCATCATAAATTTTAAAGCAAATTTTTAAAATTCATATTCTATTGTAGTATTTTACATTTTAAAATATTCAACACGAAATTTAGTTGTATTCCCAGTGCAAGAATATGCTTACTCCATCAGTTGAACTGAACTTAAAATATTTTTAAAATATTTTTAAAATATTTAAAAAAAACAGTCATAAAACTAGTGAATTTCAAATGGAAAACTAATTTTTCAGCGAGCTCCATCCATGTGAGCATTCCAATAATTAGTTATATTATCGGCATTATGATAATTAACCTAATTAACTATTATACTAAAGTTTAATAAAATATATCATTTACAATATACTATAAAAATATTTAACTTAATTAACTAATACGCATTTGTTTTGTCATTTGTTGCATTTAATTTGTCTCGAATGTAACAATAAAAAAACGCAATTAAGATTAAATCACTTGCCTAATTCTCCGCATACACTCTCAGTTCGTATTCTGTATTCTCCTTGATTCCTGAGGTGATCTTGCAGGTCAGTTTGTCGGCGGACACTTTCGCCGCTTTCTTGAACTTCTTCTTCGTCACCTCTTTGATGACGATGATGTACTGGCTGACCGGGGGAACTGTGGTGGCGCCACTGTCGCCGGACGTAGGCGCGTCCCACGCCAGAGAGATGCCGTCGAACGTGGCGTCGGTCACGCGGAGGTTAGTCGGTGCACCGGGCTCGGCTGTAGGCAGCACTACATCTTAAAATTTTCTCGACAAGACTTTATATTTTATATTAAAGAAGAAAAAGTTTGATATTTTATTCTAGCATTTTGGATTTAGACTCAATATTTAGCTTCAACTAATTTCTTTTTTAACTACAAAAAACTTTCTTTTTAACTACAAAAAAAACATAAACCTAAAAATTTACAATCGTGATTTAATATCAAACTCAAGTATTTCAATTTCAAAATAAATTTTCGTAAGTGCATCAGCTTACAGCATCTTTAAATGTTCTTAAGGAGACTTTTTACTTCATAATAAAAACTAAAGTTTACAAGTTTTAGATTTCATACTTCCATTTTATACTTGGTCTTTCTAGCGCAAACATTTAGCTGAAAAAATTCGTTAATTATGAAGCCAACAGTAAATGAGCATGATTTAATATCAGACTCAATTATTTAATTTTTAATTTTTGTTAGAAGCGTGAATAATAAAGTATAAATATTATTATAATTATTATTATAATAAAGTATTGATTAAAATAATTAATAAATAATAAAGCAGATTGTACATAAATTAAATGAAAATTGATGAGAGTACTTTTTATTTTCGGCACTGGTGCAGTGTCAGGTTTGACTTCTGCCTCAGAGGAGATCTTTGCCTCAACCTTTGCTTCAGCTTTAGCCGACTCCTGTGTTGATTCTTCCTTGACCTCTGACTTCAGGAGAACAACTAGCAGAGATAAAAAATAAATAAAATAAAACATCAATATTTAAACTTAAATCACAGTATAGAGGATAGATTTAATTATAAGATCATTATTTATGAGATCAACCAAAGTTATGCAAAATGAGATGTCCTATAGTAAGGCAATAAAATGGTATAAAAAGTTTTTACCAGTTGTTATCCATTTTGGCTGTGTAGGGGGGGGGGCTAAGGTTTGGGGACACCTCGTATATTATTTTTAAATATAAATAGTTATCGACACCAATGATTAATACATTGATTTTAGAAATATCTAGAGATATCTACGATTCATGTATTTATATCAATAATTATTTTGTACATTGATACATTCAAAAAACATCTTGAGTTATCAAAGATATTTTTAACAAATAATTTCCATCAAAAAATTATTAATTGTTGATAGATATATTACCCGGAGCTTTAGGAGCTCCTTGATCAACCTCATCCACCTTGGCCCTCAGTTTCACCGTCAGCTCCTCGTACTCCCCCCTGCCAGACTGGTTCTCAGCGGATATACGGAGGAAGTGACGCGTATCGGTTCTCATGTTGCCGATAGTTGCGGTGCAACAGCTCGCGTCAAGCGTCATGGCAACGATGAAAGCGTCCAGGTTACCGACGCTCGACTCGAGGGTGTATTTAGTGACGGTGACGCCAGAGGCCGCCGCGTCCCAGGCAACGGTTACTGAGTCAGACATGGCCTCGGTCAGACGAAAATTCTTGACTGGCCCCGGAACAGCTGTCATTAACATCAACATACATCTCATATACTTCAGGATGTATAAAGAGAGAACAAATACTAGAAACCATACTACAAATTCTCTGTTACTTACCTATTATCGTCTAGTACTACCTATTATTATTTTATTCCTATTTATAAATTCTTTTTGCTCTCATAATAGAACACATTTTCTATTTTTTTAAAAATCTAACACTTGCTAAAAAAATTGGATTTTATAAAATGATTCCTATGAAACTTAGATTCGATCGCAGATTGATTTTTTTTATCTAATGTATTTTGAGGCATGTATTTTTTATCCAATCGCAGACTGGATAAAAATACAGGTCCCATCCCTTTAGAAATAAAACTTGCCTTTAGAATTAAAACTTGCACATTATATATGTGATAACAAATACATGTGTTCAAACATGACTGAGATATTTATGCCGAATGAAGCCATTTCTAGTTCATGCTGTGACTGATCTAAGTAAAGTTTTGAACACCTGACTTATCTCTACAAGCTTCAGTAGATATGCAATGAAAATTTAGACAATTTGTTTCGTTTCTTCGGCCTAGTTGTGAGCTAATATTGCTAATAATAAAATGTCTAGAATTGTATCCATTGAAGAGACGATGTCCGTTTTAACTCGCACTATAATTATTTAACATCATAAATTTAGGCAAAAAACACTATATTAAAACCAGAGGTGCAAAACGTGCACAAATAATGGTTGCAATGACAAAACAAACTCATGCTGTCATGTACCGTACAAAAAGAAACATATTATATAACAATATTTCAAAACAGGAACAAGCAACAATTTTGAAAAATAATTCCTTACGATACTAAATTACTAATCGACTTTTGAAAAGAAAAATTGCCTTAACTGTGTGATTTTTTACTTATCCTCAATGTAATAAACTGTGCGATTATGTGGCAATTATCACTAGCTTTGGTTAAATTTGCTATCTCATTTAGCCTCGAGGGTTATATTACTGAGGTTGTGTTGTTTATGTATTAATATGGTAAGGGTTAATGGTGGTGGAATAAGACCACTAACAATGATATACCCAATATGTAAAAAACATAATAGTACCTATAGCATATATTGACATAGTACTTTATCTAATATACATGTACAGTAAGTAGTAGCTAGTATCATGGAATGTGTATAGTAGTTATCATGGAATGTATCTTAAGGACCACTGAAGGACCCTTATTGATAGTTTAGGGAGCCCCTAACGATCATTTACGTATCAATCATGGACCTCTCCGAAGATACTAATTGCCCCTTGATGGTCTCATTCTACTATGTAGATGGAAATTAGGTAACAGAAATTTGGTAATCCAAGATCACAATAAAATTATACAACGAAAACAACAGGAAACAAACATCAGCCATGCAAACAATTAATGTAAACATAATTTACTCGAACGACTTCAAGCTAGCATGCACAATCGTTTACAACATTAGATACACAAGGTTTAGTACATCTTATCAATTACTCCTCTTGAGAGGGTTTTGAAAGATGACCCCTTAACCGAATTAAATACATCCACCGATTGTAGCCTCTATGTAGCGACTACCAGACATAATTTCTTCACCATCGACCAATCAGTATAAGCCTATCATTAATAATACCACCGGATTTAACTGAAAACAAATCTGATTGGCCAGCGGCGAAAAAATATGTCAGCCAATGTCTGCGCTGCCAGTACCTGGCGATAATCGACTGGCTGGTGATTCACTTTCCCTCACAGACTTGTACGGATGGTCCACCACAGCTCCATTTCCGAGTGAAAGTCTTCGCACTTTTTTCTCATCAGGTTTTGACTGAGAAAAAGGTGATGTTTCCTCTCTGCGGTGATGCTGATCGAAAGTGTCCTCCACCACAGATGTCGTAATCTCATGTACACCCTCAACATCCTTAGTGCTATCATCTTTTGCCGGCTTTTCGAATTCGGCATCTGGTGTGACTTCCTCTTTAGGATGCAGGCTTTCTTTTCCTAGAGGTTCCATTTCTGAAGCAGATGGGGTTTGATCTTTGGCAGGCTTACTTTTTTTCTTGGGGTGCTCCAACTCTGAGACAGCGGCTTCTTTTGTTTTCGTAGGCTTTGTATCCTCTTTGGGCTTGTCCAAGTCAATATCTGTTGAGCCTTCAGTTTGAATGGGCTTGACATCCTTACTGGGTTGCACAGAATCTAATAAACCTTCGTCGTGTTTCATTTGTTTCTCTACATCTTTCCAAGCCAGTTCCGGTTCTGAAGCAGCCAGGTCC
The DNA here is from genome assembly GCA_034698505.1 of Stercutus niveus. Classification (NCBI taxonomy): domain Eukaryota; kingdom Metazoa; phylum Annelida; class Clitellata; order Enchytraeida; family Enchytraeidae; genus Stercutus; species Stercutus niveus. The sequence goes on from JAQGBK010000070.1 coordinate 8,237, forward strand.
TGTTCTTTTAAATGTTTTCCTGACTCGGGTATATCGGATTCCGTTGATGCAGGTGTGAGCAATTTGTCACCTTTTCTTGGCTTTTCCATTTCTACCTCGGGCACATCTTTCTCTTTGAGATGCTTGACATCTTTCCCTGGTCGTTCCAAGCCTGTAGGCTCTCTACCATCCACATCTGATGGCTCCGAATGTTTCCCTGGCAAGTCAGTCTTAGGAATTACATCATCATCTTTGAGAGACTTTTCAAACTTTTCCACTCGTGCTTCAGCCGTGTCGTCCCCTTTGGGTGTCTTGGCATCCTTCTTGGGCGGCTTAGAATCAACTGCTGGTACATCTTTTTCTTTCAAACTTTTGTCCTCCTTAGCCGGTTCCAAATCTTCACTTGCTACTGAGCCACCACCAATAGTTGCGGCTTCTTCTGATTCCGCTTTTTTGCTCGTTTTATTTTTGTCCGTCTTTTTCTTTGGTTTTTCAACGTCTTCTTTATCTGGTTGTTCCACATCTGGTTTGTCGTCAGTTGTTTGCTTAGGCGTGTACAGAACCTCTGCTCCGTTTATGCTAGTTCCAGCCTCGTTTTCTGACCTCACCACAAACACGTAGCTCTTCCCAGGCTCAATGCCCTTCATTACATATTTCGAACAAGAAGGAGAGACTTTTTCGATCAGAGGAGGTTGATCCAACTTGGCGCACTCACGTCGCTCTAAAACAAAAGCGGTGAGGGTGGACTGTTTATCGGCGGGGGAAGCTTCCCACGCAAGCGTTATCGCTCCCTTATCGTCAGCGCTGATAACTCGCAGGTTGCGGGGTGCTGAAGTGGGTTCTGTAAGGTAACGAACATAATAGGCAAAATCTATCAAACAAGCATGAAAAAGATGGGTTAGCGCGAAGTACCCTTCGTTAAAAACATTATATTTGGTTGAAAATTGTATGTCAAACTTAAGTGTGCAGACATAATATGGTGCTTCTTGCAAAACCTTGCAAACGGGAAGATTTGAAAAGGGCTACAAATGTATGAAAAATAGTCCGATAAACTTTTTAACCATTCGTCTCGAAAAAAGCAATAGCCATTTTTTATTTTCTAAGAATATGTAAAGAATTTTTAATTTGAGCTTTTTAATGCCTTTTTATGCCTTTTAAAATTTCTTTTTATGCCTTTAATGGCTTTTTTAATGCCTTTTTAGACAAAGCTCTGAAGACAAAGTCTCTTTATAAAAAAATATATCTATTACCATTAACGACCCTGCTTAGGAAGCTGTTCTGATAAAATAAGCTACCCTTTTCACATAGATGTTCCAAGGATAAAGAGTCCAAAAAACCGAATGGCTTCAATTTCAAACAGTGAAATTATCATATAATATCATGTACACTTTCAAATACAAACAACAATTATATAATAATTTAAATTATGACCTTAACGGCCGTTTTGTCATCTAAAGTAAACTTTAAGTTCATTATCGTTTCTTTTTGCATTTTTGTTCTACAATATTGCTAGCACAAAAAAAGATCTAGTGCCAATTCTGGAAAACTTCTAATAAGAGCCCAGAAAAACCTAGCACTAGACAAGAGAAAGTTTTAGCGGTAGCCCAGAGAAAGTGTCTAATATAATTTAGCAAACCATATCTGAAGCTAGCAAACACAAGTGGACACTGCAAACGCTAGCACAAACAAAAACTCAGCAAAGACTATCTGGCACAGAAACAACTACAGTATACAACAAACGCTGTGGGAAACAACCAACGCTATAGGCATAGATAAATCTGCAAGAGTGTCAATATCAATAGCAATGTAATAATGTCACACAAAGCTACTCTGACCACACATTAAACATCGTAAACAAGAAAAAGTGCGCTAGGCGCACGTGGAAGTGACTGTGCAGTGAAGTGCAAATGATTGTGCAGTGAAGTGTACATGCAAGTGACTGTCCAGCACAAATAACTACAGCACTAAATGGCACTTTTTCTCAGCAAATTGGTAATTATAGCAAATTTTAAAGGGCCTAAAACAATCACATTAATTTTGATTTGGCTGCCATTGACAATTGTCCGCCATCTCAAAAAGGAATACTCTCTAAATGCCAAACCCAAGTGAGCACACCAATACACATTTATAATTATTGTAACCATTAACCAAACTAAACAAATAAAATTTACAAACAATACCTCATAACAATGCAGCAGATAATGATGATTAATGAACTCAGGGTAAAAGTTGGGCAAGATTCTAAGCTTTTTGGCTAATTTTAGAAGCTCAAAAACCTTGTATCTTTAAAAAATGGGTTTCAAATGCTGAAACTTTCCATTTTAAACATGTTTTACTTCTGAGGATTATGAAACCATAGACTTGACAAACATGAAACCCGAAAACAATCCATTTATTTAGCTCAAGCCCCACTTTCACCTTCTATCTATCAAATTGTTATACTGTGCTAAAATCTGTCAGAAATTCCAACCTTAACTAGTCAAGAGTTTGAATAAAATGGGACAAGTGATATGAATTTTAAGCTAAAAATAGACAAATGCACCACAAAGAATCAATGCTAAAAAGCCAACTCAAGGAAACTAATCTCCCAAGGAATTCCAAAGCAAGAAAGGATAATTAATAAGAGAATACACAAAAAGAAATAGTGTACGTACCAAGTGGAGTCTTGACCTGAACCGCACCAGACAGTTCAGCGGCCGGCACACAATACCCAGCTTCATTCTTGGCTCGAACTTGAAAGTGGTAGAGCTTTCCCTTGTGGAGAAATTCCACCTTAATACCAATAACGAACCATAATTAAGGAACACAAAATTCAGCTATTATAATTAATAAAATAATTGTGATTAGGTTTGTGTCTATTTAGATTTTTGTTTAGTGTTCTGCCTAAAGGCAGGCAACTGCCACTTTGCAGCTGCCAACCAAACAAGGGAAGATACTAAGATTGAGGTGGTTTCCCATTGCCTTCCTCATAGTACTCAATTTAACC